>JAJTUB010000018.1:798432-926292 GCA_036971345.1 Dactylellina drechsleri | reverse complement strand
TAAAAAAACCATTAAAAAAAAAAAAAACCACCCAGCGGTTCCCCATGACCCCCCTAAAACCGAACCAACCCGCTGGTTTCTGGGTTAAAACCGACCCATGTCGAACTCTAATTAGTAATCTATTTTTTTATATTTATAATAAGTTATTAAATTATGTTTATATATTATTTGCTTTATTTTTAACTCTGCTAAAAAAAATATATTTAAATTTATAATAAAAAGATTAAATTATTAATAATATTTAAGAAATTATTTAGAAAATTTTTTTTTCTTTAACAACCATTACAAATTTTACAAAAGATATAATAAAATTTGGAGTTAATATAACTTATATTAATGATTTAATTCGAAAATATTATTTATAATTAGTTAATTAAATTATAAATTATATTAAATACTATAAATTTTTGAATATTAATAATTAGTTGTATACAGTATATAAAATTAATTTTCAAAATTTAAAAATATATATTTTAATAAGTTTACCTTAAAATTATTATAATTATAAAATAATAAAAATTAAATTATAATAAAATAATATAACTTATTACAAACATCAAAAATTAAAATACTATTTAAAATAAAAAAAATTTAATAAAATTTTAATAGCCTTTTATTAATTTCTTAATATTTATTTTAATATTTTTTTAAAATTAAATCTTCTTTATAATCTCTATCTTGGTATATTTAAATATATTATTAAATAAATATTGTTATTTATTAAAAAATATAAAAAATTAGATATATTTGATATAGCTTAAACTAAATTTTAGATATTTTTTAAATTTTATAAATTTAAACTTGTTTTTTTATAAATTATTTAGTAGTAAGATAAAGAATTAAGATTTGTTAGTTGAATTTTTTTTATATTAATAGTTATTTTAAATATATTATTAACCTTTTAGTAGCCAATTTTTAATAAAGTTTTTATATATATTCAAATATTTTTAAAATTTTATTTATTTATGTAATATAAAAGTTATATAACAACAACTTTAAAATATTTAAAAAATTATTAACAATAATTTCATGCTATAAAAGATATTTTTTTAAAATATTAAAATATTAAATAAAAATGAAAATTTAAATTAGTATACTTACAGTGTAAGTTGGATACTAGAAAACAATTTACAAACTTAGGAAATTAATATAAAAAAGATTTGGTAAATAAATTATAATAAATTGATTTTGAATATATTTCTAATTTTTAGTAATTAAAAATTTTTAATATTATTAAATTTTATTAATTAATTTACTTTGCAGACTTTATACAATTATTCAGACATTTACAAAACTAATTAATAGACATATTAAAATTATTTATAAATTTCTTAAAAATAAATATTAATTTTTGAATTGTATTAATTTCTTAATTTAAATTTTTTAATATTAAATATGTTATTATATTTTTAAATTATAATATTTGAATTTTAAAAATCTCTCTTCTTTTTAATAATTAGATTTATTAAATTTGTTATTAGTTTTAGAATGTTTGTTTGAAGATTTTATTAATAAATTACTGCCTTTTCAGTTTGTTAATTTATTTTTTTATTTATTTTCTTTAATAGATATTCTAAAGTTTTAAAAGGAAACTTATAGTTTTAAAAAATTATAATTATTATTAAGTTTTAACTAATAAACTATTGATTATCTTACTCAAAAATTTAAATTATTAGATTTATGATATTATTTATTTTTTTATATTAAAAAAGATTGGTTATAAGTAATTTATAAAAGTTATTTAATTAATATTTTAAGTTTAATAGTAGATGAGTTAGAATCTTTTTTATTTAAGTTTAACTGTTAGTTATATAATTAATTATATATATTAGTTCTAGATTTTATAAATTTTTTAGAAGATGTTATATATCTGATATATTATATTGGATTATTTTAGTGGTGTAGGGACTAATTTTAGTATGATTTTGTTTTTATAGATTAAAGCTATAGAGGCTAGTATAAATTTTTTTTTGGATATTTGTTGTTTTGTGTTAAATGTATTTTTACTATTTTCGATTTATATTTTTAAAAAAATTATGAATTGCTCTTAGTTATTAAACTTTGATTATTTAAAAACAGCCAAATTTAGAAATCATAAAGTCTGATTTAGAGTGCGACATGGGGCGGGTTGGGTTGGTTTCTAGATGGTCGAAACCACCCACGGGTCGGTTTTTAGACAATAGAAACCACCCACGGGTTGGTTTTTAGACGGTCGAAACCACCCACGGGTTGGTAAAAAAATTTTAATTATGTAATAAAAATTTTGGTGATCACGTGATTTGATTACATAATCTGATAATTCTTATCGATAAGCGGGGAACCGTTGGTTTTTGGACAGTTTTTGATTTTTAGAAAAACCACCAGCGGTTCCCCACAACCCATATCAAACCACCCAGCAATTCCCCACGACCCATATCAAACCACCCAGCGGTTCCCCATGACCCCTCTCAAACCGACCCAACCCGCTGGTTTCTGGGTTAAAACCAACCCATGTCGCACTCTAGTCTGATTTAAGTTTTTAGTAATTTATTATTTAATAGATTTTATTTGTTATTTAAAGTTTAGCCAAATCATACTATTATTTATAAAAACAAAATTTTATTTTTTGTTTAACTAGTATAAATTAATAAATAATACTAATTTATTAATAATTATATCAATCTAGGATAATATAATATTTTTTATTAGGTATTATAAAGTTGTTTATGGATGTGTGGAGATAGGTTAAAGTGTATGATTAAGTTATTTTTATAAATAAATTTTTTATTTTTGTTTAAATTTAGTTAATGATCAGATTTGATGTGTTTTTCTTAAGATTTCCTTTGTTTTGTTTTTTAATTACCCTTTTTTAAAATTATATATTTATATTTTCAAAGTAACTTCTTTTTTTAGGCTTTTTTAATTAATAAGATATTTTTTTTTTGTTTTTATATATTTATAAATAGTTTTCTTGTATTTGTTTAAATATACTTTTTTAAAAATTTTTTAATGCACTTTTATTAGCGCAAATATAAGTGAAGCAAATAGAAAATCTGATATTTATTAAGAAAAAAGTATAAAAAAAATAATTGAAAGCTTTAGTTTTATCAAAGTATACAAGATTTAAAATCAGTCTTGTTACATCTGAAAAAATCATTTTAAAATTTAAATAAATCTATATTTTTATTACTAACCAACTATAAATTAAAATAATTAATATAATAAATGTTATAGTATCAATTAAAAAGAAAATTATTAAACTTTTTATTTAAGAAGATTTTATATTAAACATAGAATAATAGGCTGTAGTTTTTTTAAAACCCCTTGAAAATCTTATAGAAAATTTAGAAAATAATAAAAACTTTGAAAATATTGATGATAACTTAAATGAAGATATTGATTTTAATTTAGTTAACTAATTTATACCACCAGTACTAGCTTTATTATTTAGCAGACTTAAAGAATTTGTTAATTCTTTTATTAATAATTTTGTTTTTAACTAATTATTAGTTAATAATACTTTAATATTACTATTTACCAGATTTTAAAAACCTATTATTAGACTTTAGAAATATGCACATAGCCTATTATTACAAATAAATTTAAAAACTAAATTATGTAGTTAGCTAATATCTTAACTATTAATATTTAATTGAGGTAATATATTTTCTTTGTTTTTTATTAAATATAGAGAATTTTTTAGAGAATAATTTTTAAATTTAATATTATTATTTTTATTAAAGTTATTTTGTATAATATTAATTATTTTTAATTTTTAAGATAATAGAAGTAGTTTCTACCCATTTTTTAATAAATTTAATATATTTAAAAATAAATTTATTAAAAGACATAAACCAAAAATAACTAACTTTCTTAATATCAAATAGCTAATATATAATAAAATAATAAATAAAGTTAATTTATAATAAATTAATAAAAAACCATTTACTAATACTATAAAAATCCAAAAATATGTAAAAAATCTGATAACAAACTTGGAATATCAATTTTTTAAATTTTATTTTTATACTATAATATATTAAATTTAAACCTTTTAATAATATATATATCTATATATTTTTTAATTAAATAGTAAATTATAAGGTAATCAATTCTATCTTTCAATTATAATTAGAGAACTAATATCAAATGTTTATAAACTAGCAGGAGATATTGAAGTAATACAATAATATATAATTTTTTTTTTTAAAAATAATTAATTTTTTTATTATAATTAATTTTATTATGATAATATAAGTTTTTGAATATTTGCTTTCAGATTTCCCAAGGTTAACATAAGATTTTATAAACTAATAATGTTATTTTTACTATTTTTATATTTTTTAATGTATTAATTAAATAATATTATAACTCTATTATTGGTTGGGGGTATTAAACTAGAAAGTTAATCTATAATTTAAGTGGCCATACACTTACATTTATCAATACTCATACTTTTATTATTTTAAAATAATGGGAATTTGGTATTTGTAATTATAGAGTTAGTAGTTGGATAAATAAAATTTGTAATAAGCTTTTATACATCTTCAACAATATTATAGAAAAACATTTTATTAATATATTATAATAGAAGTATATTAACATATAACTAATAAATTTTTTAGTAATACCAAGCAATTTTCCAGTATTTAATAAGAAATTTTTATAATTTTCCAACATTTAATACAAAAAGCCTTTAATAGTTTAAAATTTTTATTTTTAAATATACTAGTTCCTTTTTTTACAAATATTAATATAAATATTATAAGCTAGAAAAAAGGTTTGAAAAGTTTTCTTAATTTTTTATAAAATATATTATATTTGGTATAAACTATAGTATTATTATATATTTAATTTTTAGTTTTTATATTTTTTTATTTTATTATAACTAAGTAGTTAGATTAATAAATATATATACAAATTTTTTTATTAATATATTTTTTATAAAATTTTTAGTAGATACGTTGTAGCTGATATTAAATTTTTAAAATTTTAAATTATTTTAGATTTTTAAATCTTTTTATTATCTTTAATATTTTAATTTTTAAATTATTATAAATAAGATATATATTTTAATATCTAAAATAATTATTATTTTTAATATCTAAAATAATTATTATTTTTATTATCAAAGATGATATTAGCTTTTTAATATTTAAGATAGGATTAATAGTATTATTTTTTTGGATTATTTTTTTATTATCCTGTCCCAAACATGCAGAGTCTGGTGTCGTCCAAATGCTGGTGGATGTAAAATTGCCATCCCAGAAATCCTGTCGTCGGACGACTAGGATGGCAACACATTTTTTTGCTGATGTGGGTGATATTTTTAAGAGTAATTTCATTATCTTAATTTAGGGTAACAATATTTAATAAGTTATAGCCTGAGTATTGGAAATTATAAAAATTATCTTTATTTTTAAACTTGATATTATATTTCAGATAATAATCCTTTTTAATTAGTGTAAGTTTATATTATTTTAGGAAATTTGTAATTTATATAGAGAGTATTAAGTAATATTAGTGTTATTAACTATCAATATAATTAAGTATAATACTTATATCCTGGACCTTTCATATAAAAATTAAAATTAAATTAAAAATTTGATGAAAGATATAATTATTATATATCCTTTTTTTTGTATTTTTGGTATTTTTTAGTTTATAAAAAATTAGAAGGTAAATAAATAAAATAATTACTTTATTATATATACTTATATATTTCTTTTCTCAAATGTTCTTAATCTGAAGGTATACCAAATATAGTGATAGTTTATTAAAGTTTTTTAATTATATAATATTAAAACCTAATATAATAGGAATGATTGTAGTATTAAATAATAATTTTTTTTGATAATTTGTATATAAAATATATTTAATTAGTTTTATTTATTGTTGATTAGTGTTAGTATATTTTTTTGAATGTATCTATATTATCTACTACTAATTAGTAGTATATGTATTTGAAAATATATGTTTACCAACAATATTAAATTTGTAAATTAATACAAACACAAAACTCTTGTTTAAATTTAATTGTAAAAAAATTGATTGTATGTATTTTATTGGATTATGATAAAAGAACTTTAGCCCAGATTTTTAATAATTAAAAATTTTATAATTTCTCTACACTGGAATAGATATATAGTTTTTTATTTTTTGTATGTGTTTATACAAATCTATACTTAATACAAAACTCTCTATATCCAAGATAAAACCTTTGTTGAAGAATAAATTAATATTACTAACTGATGTATTTATTTTAATAAAAAGTTATACCAATTCATAGTTTTATCAATTATAAAATGGGGTTTATGGATTTTAAGAATTGATGTATTTAAGATTTGGTTGGTGTTCTGGAATAAATTGGTTTAATTGAGCTCTGGTGTCAGCATATAAGACTGTAAGAGTATTATTAATATTATTTTATTAATAATAAAATAATTTACTATTATTTAATTGATTTGATATATTTAAATTATTATTTAAAATTTTATTTAATTTAAAATTTAAATTAATATCTTCTATTTAACTTAAATCAATTTTTATTAGTTATAAGAGATTTGATGATATCAGAAGAAAAAAGTTTTTAAATATATTTAAAATACTAAAATATATAATATTATTTAATAATTAAGTTATAGCTTGTAGATGTGGTTTTTGCAATTCTGATTTCTATAAATTTAGGTTTGGATGTATTTTATATATTAATATTGTATTTGAGTTATAAACCCTATCTAAATGTCTATTATAATAAAAACAAATTTTTATAATATATATATATTATCAGTAAGGATATCAGAATTATTTCTTCTGATATTTTAATAGCCACCTGGTTTGTTGCCGTGGTTTTAATTAGAGTGCGACATGGGTTGGTTTTAACCCAGAAACCAGCGGGTTGGGTTGGTTTGAGAGGGGTTATGGGGAATTGCTGGGTGGTTTGATATAGGTTGTGGGGAATTGTTGGGTGGTTTGATATTGGTTGTGGGGAATTGCTGGGTGGTTTGATATAGGTTGTGGGGAATTGTTGGGTGGTTTGATATTGGTTGTGGGGAATTGCTGGGTGGTTTGATATGGGTTGTGGGGAACTGCTGGGTGGTTTTTTTAAAAATCAAAAACTGTTTAAAAACCGACGGTTCCTTGCTTATCGATAAGAATTATTAGATTATGTAATCAAATTACATGATTACCAAAAATTTTATTATATAATTTTAATTTTTTTAATTTAATTTTTTCGATTGTTTTATGAAAATAATTTAAAATTAGGTGTGGGAGATCTTGAAATACGCTAAAACGACTAGTGCTTTTTTACCGAGTTTTTAAATTAAATTTAATTAAATAAAATTAAGCGCTAAACTGTTTATAGATGAAAAATACGAATTAATTGATTTTTTTTTTGAAAATTCAAAAGTTTTTAAAAAATTTTGGGTTTTGAAAAGGTTTTTTGATTTTGTATTTTTTTTGAAAATGTTTTGTTGAAAATATGGCTGAATACACCTCTATATATATGATGTATATGTATATATGATGTATATGCATATATTATGATGTATATGTATATATAATGTACACGTATATAGTATGATGTATATGTATATGGTATGACGTATACGCATATACAACGAATACTTATATAGTATGATGTATATGCATATACGACAAATACGTATATAGTACGACGTATACGTATATACGACGTATACGTATATAATACGACGTATATGCATATACGATGTATACATATACACAACATATACAACGTATACATAAATAGTACAACGCATATGTATATATTGTATATGTAAAAATGTGTTCAGCTGTATTTTCAACAAAACGTTTTCGAAAAAAATGCAAAGTCAAAAAACCTTTTCAAAACCCAAAATTTTTTTGAAAATTTTTGAATTTTCAAAAAAAAAATCAATTAATTCGTATTTTTCATCTATAAACAGTTTAGCGCTTAATTTTATTTAATTAAATTTAATTTAAAAACTCGGTAAAAAAGCACTAGTCGTTTTAGCGTATTTCAAGATCTCCCACACCTAATTTTAAATTATTTTCATAAAACAATCAAAAAAATTAAATTAAAAAAATTAAAATTAAATTTAAAAAAAATTAAAATTAAATTAAAAAAAAATTAATAAAAAATTAATTTTATTTTTTTTAATTTTTTTTATTAAATTTTAATTAAATTTATATAATAAAAATTTTGGTGGTCACGTAATTTAATTTAAAACAGTTTCTTAGCAGTACAGTTTTTCATTATTGTCACAGTTTTTAAACCCATACTTAGTTTTTGTTTTAAAAGAAAAACCAACCCGTGGATAGTTTTAACCGTCTAAAAACCAACCCATAGATAGTTTCAACCGTCTAAAAACCAACCCGTGGATAGTTTCTACTGTCTAAAAACCGACCCGTGGGTGGTTTCGACCATCTAGAAACCAACCCAACCCGCCCCATGTCGCACTCTAGTTTTAATGTTAAAAGCGTCTTTGGTGGAGAGAATGTATTTATTAGTTAATAATATTTAATAGTAGGTTTTATTCTTAATATTTCTATATAATCTGGAAATTAGTTGTATTAAACAAATAATCGTCTTTATATATATATCTTATATTTTTTTAAATTTTGGAATGGTTTTATTAGCATTACAGGCTTACAATTATGGTGAGTATTTAAATATTTTTCAAAAATTTTAATAGGTTTTCTTTTAATGTTGTGTGTTATATATTTCAGGGGTGAGTTAGTGCTAAAATTTAATATAAAGTGATTATAAAAATAATAAAGTTAGATACTTTTGAAAAATACTTATTTTTTTAATTTAAGCCTAAAATTTATATATTTAAAAAATATTTATAATACTTTTTATAAAATTCAAAATATTTTTTGTCTATTAGGAGTATGCTTCTTGTTGTATATATTTAATTATTTTTATTGTGGTTTTATATATTCCCTTTTAGTTGTAATGATGCATATACTAATTTATTTTTTATTAATATTTTTTTTTTTTTTTTGAATATAACTTCCGCGCTAATAGTAGTATAAATATGGTTTCTAATTTTCTTAATAAGTTTTTTATATTATTATATTTATTTGTAATATGTTTTAAAGATTTTTTGTTATAATTTAGACGTGGTATGACTGAAAGAAAACTGTTATTATTAGGAAATAACAAAAATTCTTTTATAAATCTCTTTTCTAATACTTTCAACACTATTAACACGAAATCTGGTATGTATATAATAAAAGATTGCTAAATTTATTTTTTATAATAATTTAATTTTTTATATACAATATTTTTTTATTTTTTTTTATATTCAGATATCTTTTTAAATCCTCTCAGTTTATTTTTAAATTTTTTAATTCTTGACCTGTTTATAAATTTGTTTGAAAATATTTTATATTTATTTATAATTTTTTTAAACTCTTTATTTATAGTTTTTACCTATATAGCGCCTAAAAAATAAAAACTCTTATTTCTAAAAGGAAAAAATAAAAGGTTTAAAATGTAATTAGCTTTTGAGGTTGAACATCATACTAAAAATACAAATTTAAAATTAGTTAAAAAATTATAAACAAAGGGTAAAAAACTTCCGATTTCTAAAATTAATATTAAAAATATAAACATAAATAAAATTTATAGCATATTTAATGCATATATTATCTAGTTAACAAATAAATAAAATTCTTAGGATTTTTAATTTTGGATTAAAGTGAAACAACTTGTTAATCTACTTGTTTTTAAAAATTTTAAAATTTTAAAATTTTATTTTTATTTAATACAAATGAATATCTGTAGCCATCCAAAAAACTTAAAAACATTATAAAAAATTTATATAAAAAACTTTTGAAATATACTATCTAAGATATATATATATATAAAAATAATATTTGGCTTAAATATACTAACTAATATTTAAAATTAAATTAAGTAATAGAGAAAAAAAAAAATAACCCTTATCTAATATTAATATTAATCTTTCAGATATATCAAAAACATAACCACTACTAAAGTTTATATTAAGTCTCAGAATAGTTTTTTTAAATGATAAATGGAAGAAAATAATAGAAAGCTTTAAAAATTGAAAGTCTACTAATTTTAATATAAATAGTAGTAAAATTGTATTTAATTTTAATAATAATAATATATATATAGATTAGAAAAATCACTATAAGAATTTCTTTAAATTAATATTTAATTTTTAAGTGGTTTCTATTAAAAATCCTGAGTTCTAATTTAAGTATTAAGATCATTGTATGAATTATAAATACTTTGTAGGTTAAGAGAAAAAATTATGGAATTTTATAATAAACACTAGAGCTTGACATGGGGCGGTTTGGGTCGGTTTCTGGACTTTAGAAACCACCCACGGGTCGGTTTTTGTTTAAAAAAAAAACCCGAAACCGCACCAAAAACCGTGACAATAACCAAAAAACCGCACCGCCAAGAAACCATTTACTAAAAATAGCTAAAATTACGGTTTTTAATTAAATTTATAACCCCAAAAAACTAGTGTTTAAAAACGGTGTGGGGAAAACCAGTACAGGATAGTGAATTCCCCAGCTTTCGCTAGGGTGAAAAATTTTAAATATACCACTACTAAGTATCTAATGTATTTAAAATAATTTAATACTAGTATTAACTTTTCCCAATTTAGTTTAAGTTTTTTTTTAATTTTTTTTAATAATATATTTTTTTGGTTTAAGGAATTTTTTTAATTTTTTTATTTTGGTAATACTAAGTTTTAATAAGGAGGTGTTATTATATAAAACCTATTTATTAGCTAAAGATGTGGTGTAGAATAAGTAAAAATAGCTAATAATAAGATTTTATTAAATATATACTAATGGGTTAAAAAATTATATACTATTATACTTTTATATAGTAAGATTAAAATTAAAGATATTATAAATTAAAAAACTTTAGATCATATTTATGTACTTATTTTAAATTTAAATTCTAAATATATAAAATTATAACTCTTAATTATGCAAATTTATAAATTTAATAATATATTAAGAAAAAATATGCCCGCCTATTATAAATCTATAATTAATATGTTGAATAAAACCAATTAGATTAATAACTAAATTCTTAAATATTATAGGATTATATATATTTTTATAAATAAGCACTAGGAAGCCAGGTGGAAAATCTGCTAAAGTTCTTAACATCTATAGAAACTTACCTTAGATTTTTGGATTGTTAGTGTCAGGCCGCGTTAGCTGATATCACGTATATATACGGTATATATCTATTAGATCCGTAAGATCTAATAATCTTGCATTTTACCAGTTCGCATGGATATAGTGCGTCCTGACATTTTATTAGATCTAACCTGCAGCGACCCGCGTTCGAGTCCCGGCGCTACCGTTGCGACGCGCCCTCGCTCGCTAGTCGTTGCAATACTAAAAAGATGGCGTAGGTGCCTATATGTGCGGTTTTTTATGTGAGATCTACTATATATATAGTGTTATGTTGTGTAGGTGTACGATATGCTGCGTGCGTACTTTTTTATTATATAAAGGGACTGGTATAGTGAGGGAGGATGTTAGGCCGCGTTAGCTGATATTATGTATATATACGGTATATATCTATTAGATCCGTAAGATCTAATAATCTTGCATTTTACCAGTTCGCATGGATATAGTGCGTCCTGACAAATATATAAAAAAGTTAAAACATTAAATTTTAATTTTAAAATATTTAATTTAAATATTTTATATCATTATCTTTATTATTTATAGATTTTTTAGTTTTATTTGTTAAATTTATATTATTATCTTTTATATTTTTTTTTTTATTTTTTTTTTTAAATGTTATTTTATTAATTTAAATATTAGCTTGTTTTTAATTCCCTATTTTTTAAAAATTCTCTCAATATAATCATACCTAAAAGTTTACCAAAACTAGTTTTAAAAAAGTTGTTTTTTTTAATTAAATTAAACTTTTTTTTAAAAATTTACTTAACTAATAATTAATCCTTCATATTTTAAATAGATTTTTTGATAAAGATAAAAATATTTTCTTTGTTTAAAACAAGTGAATTTTTAGGATTATTTTTTTTTTAGATAATATAAGTTTTAATTATCTTATCTTATAAACTCTTATTTAAATATTTTTGAATTTATTTATTAAAATTAGCTTTTTGGTTAATAATATTAAATTTTTGAAAATTAAAACTCTTCTCTAGTTTTTGTTTAATAGTAGATTTTTTTTTTATAAATTTATTTTTAATTTTTAATTTTATTTTATTTTACTTATTTTTTGATTCTTGAAACTTTCTTTGATGGGTGGTATTTAAAGAGGGTGTGTTAGATTTTTTTGATAATATTTTAAAATTATAAACTCTTTATTATAGTTTTAGGAATGAAAAAGGTTTAATTTTATTTAAAAAATTAAATATATAAAAATAATAAATTTATTAATAAATTAAAAGAATTGAAATCTAATTTGAAATTACATCCCTTTTATAAATCTGGTTTAAACCTTTTTTTTTCTTATTTTATTTAAAATGTCAGGACGCACTATATCCATGCGACCTGGTAAAATGCAAGATTATTAGATCTTACGGATCTAATAGATATATACCGTATATATACGTGATATCAGCTAACGCGGCCTGACATCCTCCCTCACTATACCAGAAGGTATATACGCTGCGTGTCGAAGCACCACGCCGCACGTAGAGGGTATATACGCTGCGTGTCGAACCACCACGCACGTACATTAACGTATATTCGGTAGACCTCACATAAAGACCGTCACGTGATGCCTACGTCGTCTTTTAGCGCAACAACACTGCGTACGAGGGTGCATCGCAACGGCAGCACCGAGGCTCGAACGCGGGTCGTTGCGAATGGTAAGTCTAGTTAAATGTCAGGACGTACTATGGCCACACGTACTGGACTAAAAGCAAGATAACTAGACTTCGGCGTCTAGTTGCCATATACCGTATATATACGTGATATCAGCTAACGCGGCCTGACATAAAAATTCTATATATACTAACCTAGAATAGTTTTTTTATTATTATAAGTAAATTAATATTATTTGTTTTATATACTTATCTTTATATTTTTACTATAAAAACACATTTTTAGCAATATATATTAAAGAATAATAATTTTTAAATAAGATTATATAAGTTCAAATTAATAAAGGCTGTAGTATAAAATTTTATAATACAGGAATTTATATATAATAAATAATTAATATTAATAGTTTTAAATATAGTTTTTTAAATAAAAAAATTAGTTGTACTAATATATTGTTTATAGAATATTACATTTACAAGATTTAAAATTACCTAATGTTTATATTGATTTAAATTTATAAATATGTTATATAAGTATGGTATAGACTTATTTTTGATGTTTTAATTTTTAATTAATTTTAATTTTAAAAATAATTTATTTAATAATTTATACAGGATTAAAACTTGTAAAATTATTTTATTGTCATATATTTCTGAATATTGAAACATCTTAAATTTTAAGATGGTTTTAAAAATGAAAATTATTGTTAGATATAAGGTTGTTAAGTTTAAATTTATAATTATAGTGGGAAGTAGAAAAGTACCTAAAGCAGCGCTTTTCAAAAAACTATAATAAAATAAATCCAGAAATAAGTTTATTATTTTATTGTTATTCTATATGTAGAATAGTTACTTATTTTTCTTAATTAAATATAGTAGTTATTTTTTAAGAAATTAGGAGGATATAAAAAAATATTAAATTTTTAATATTTAAGTTAATTTTTATTTATTTAATTTATAAGATTATATAAAATTAACTATATAATAGTAAAACTTTTAGGTAGAAGAAAAGTGTTTTAGAAGTTGTGTAAGAAGTTATAGAATATTTCCTTGTTAATTATTTTAAGTGTGAGTATATTTTTCTTAATAAATAAATTTATAATAAATACTAAATCTTCTATATATAGTAATAAATAAGTTTATAATTTATGTGAATAAGTAAATTATAATATATAAAAATAGTGGACTATATTATTATATTATATATACTTTAATTCCCCAAGTAGATCATGTTTTACAAAAATAATTTTTAATTTTTTGTAATAATATATTTTTTGATTTACTTATATTTTTAGGTTTATGATTTTTAAAGATGTTAGAAATATGGAATTTAGTTTTTAATATTCGGTATCTGGTACTTTGTTTTTTTTTATATATTAATTTAAAAAATAAAATTATGTATATGTTAAATTGAAGTTGTTCAAATACTTAATAATTTATTTTTATTAAAAAAATCTGTGTGTTACTCTACATGTGGAATAGTGTTGATAATCCCTATCAAGGCTTGATTTCTTATCAATAAGCGGGAAACCAACGGTTTTTAGGTGGTTTTCGATTTCAATGAAAACCACCCAGCGGTTCCCCATGACCCCTCTCAAACCGACCCAACCCGTCGGTTTCTGGGTTAAAACCGACCCATGTCGAACTCTAGAGTTTACTAGATATTATTAAAATTTTTGATAAATACTATTTAGATTAATAAAATCATACAATCAATAAAAATATTTTTATAATAGTTGAAATCGAAGATTTAAATTGTTAATTAGTTGAAAAGTTTGAAAAATTCTTAATATCAAACCTAAAGCAGAGTGAACGATTTAAAAAAATTTTTAAAACCTTGGTTAACAAATTTATTTAAAAAATATAGGAAAATAAAAAAACCAAAATTATTAAGAAAAATAAATTTTTAATAAATCATATTTATATACATTTTATATTAATTTTAAATGTAAATTTAGATCCAAATTAAATAAAAAAAATCTTTAAATTTATATTAAATCTATTAAATGGAGGTTTATTTTATAAGTATTTTATTTTTGATCTTTAGAAATTATTCTTGTTGCCTATATGAATAGCTAGTATGGAGATTTTTGGTGATATTAATAAGAAGGTTGTAACGTTGCGTGATGGAGTGCAAGCAACTAGGCCAAAAAGCCGTCCAAACAACTGCGTGCCAGTTGTTTGACTCCATTTCATATATATTCGGGAGAACTCGGGTAAGCCCGAGGCTTACCGATTCGATCCGAAACAAGGTTAATGGTGCGGCGCAATAGCTATTGCTCAGCTACTGCGCTCTATTGCTCACTATTGCGCGCATCATTACAAAGGTAAATAGTTAAGTTACAAAGAGAGTATATATTAGATTGTTTATAATACTATATTTTTCTAATAAAGTTAACTACCTAGGGAAATTGATAAAATATCTTTCTTATCAGACTATTTATTCAATAAAAATTCGCTATTCTCTCATTAAGCATTTTATTTGAATCATTACTTTTAGACGCATCTCATATGGGCTTTATTTGTAAAATTTTATGATGTATTCTATATTTTTAGCGTTTCTAATATAATATATTTATTCTTTATTACTTCCTTCATTCTTAAAGATAAAAACTTAGTGTTATGATGCATTTAATATTTAGTAATACTTTTTATCCTAGAAGCTTTTTGATGTATTTTATATAATTTTTTTAATTTTTAGAGATTTGGTTTTATAATATATATTATACACCTTTTTCGTTTTTAGAATATTACAATATATCTTATATTCTCCTTTGTTTTTAAGAATCTATAAGCCTAAGATATTATATTACTATTAACCCTTTATAGCATCCTTATATTTGATGTGTATTAGATCGCAATACACAATGGGATAGTGTTACACTAGCTCTGCAAGAAGCGTCTTATATGCGTAAAGTCACTCGCGTAGCAGAGGTTGCAAAATCTCGCTTAACTGACACCACAAGCCAGAAAATGAAAAATTATTTTTGCTGACGCAAGACATCAACTTCTGACACGTAAATATCAGGCAAAACTTTCAAAACTACAACGATCCACATTTCGAACTTGAATATTCTTCTATGTCTCCTAGTCTCGTAACCAAACGCTTTTTACGTCTTCATGCGAAGAGCCGAATCCAAATATCAGAAGAAACATTGCGCTTTATTTTGGTTATCGGGAACGGATTAAACTACGCGCTCGTGGTTTGATTAAGCTTCTTTCAGATCTTAGTCATTAAATTCATGTCGATCTTGAGTGTTTATATCCTTTTGAATTCGAAATTATATGAATTGCCTACACTTCCAAGTTTTGCCTAGTGGACTATGAAATATACTTTCTAGTATCTACACTTAAATAACAGAATATGCCTGCACTTGGCTATGTAGGCAGGTGTTTTAGCCGATGATGAGATTGCTAAAAGCATTTCATTATCTCTCGTTAAACAGAACAATAGAATCGAACCTTCAAAAGCCGCCTTTTAACCAAAGACAGATGTTATATCTCCACTGATAAGTCTAATGATCTTCAGTAACCGTATCCTAAGAAGAAGAATTAAAAGATACGCAATTAAACTGAATAAGAGTATCAAAAACACCACCAAACCCACCGGATTCGCCACAAGCGTAAACAGCATTGCCAAAAGGAAGAACCCAAACCCCAAACATTGGCCCGAACCTGTTTTATTAAAAGAAACGAGAAACCTGGGGAACTATGCTCCATCGATAGGACTATATAATTTGGAGAGCGCTACGGGTGCTAGCGTAGCCGCTGGAATGGTGAGTATTATTGCGAGAACCCAGAAGTATTTAAATACGAAGCCGCAGTTCTTCGTTGATACAATGGCTATGCTAGTAATATTGAAAATAATTATAACGATCATTAACCCCCCGGGTTGCTTTCCACATTTGGTCTATTTGCTTGTAGTTCACGTTGCGGGTGGCGGTTGACCTAATCTCCCCGGCGCTATTCTTTAGAGTTCCAGATGGAAGAAGAAGTGGTTGGATAAATGATTTAATGCACTCTTTCTAAGGTAGAGGTATCTTGGTTTCTCGATCTGATTTGTGACGGGATTGGTACCAGTATAGTCGGCTGCTCTATAGATTTCGAAGGTTAACGGCTGGCTAGAGATCAGATTGCAATTAGAATATTTCCAATAATATTTTGCGTCGGTTAGCTGGCAGTTGAGAATGCTTACTCGTATGTAGGATTGACGTCCAGGGAAAACATTGCAAACTTAGTGGTGGAACCGTACAGGTTTCCGAGGAAAACTAAAAGTAGGAATACAAAGGAAACTACCTTCTTTTCAATCTAACCGACTAGCGTACATCTAAATTTTAACAAAAATTACGAGTTCCAGTACCCTAGAACCGAATTGGAATGCAAGTTGCCTCCAATGATAATCAGAGAAAAACAAGTCCCTACGGCTCTTCCGAGTTATTATTGGAGACAATTTGCATTCCAATTCGGTTCTGTGGCGCTTTAGCTCCCTGCATGCAGACCAGAAAATCGGTACAAGGCCGATCGATCGCCAAAAAGTCGCGTCCTTGCCGTGCCGCCACCTAATCAAGCACGAAGTTAAATGCAGAAGATCACGGAAATAAGAGATGCAGGTTAAACTTCGCGGCACGAAAAATATACGCTCGAGGCCGCTTTGGATCCGGCAACCTGCATTTTGTTTTATTATATTCTTATTATTTCTGGGAAAGAAATAAGTGGCGTTTGGAGGAGTTTGGAAGACAGAATAGTAGCTTTGATGGAAAATATGAGTTCCCATTTCCATCGATTTTCCATAAAATTTCATTCTGCCGTAAAAGAACGAAATATTACGTGCTGATGATTTCAAGCATGGGAAGCCTCCGGCTTGCCATGGCAGAGTATTGCCTAAATGCTGAAATAAATCTTGAAAACTGACCAAATCTACGGAAGGCTGTTCCACCCTGAATATTTTTCTAAGAAGCCGCTTGAGCACCTAAATTAATCAATGTAGCCGAGGATGTAGGAACAAAGGCCTGAATATCGACAAGAATAGTAATGCCGTCTGCTTCGCTGAATAAGCCAGTGTTCTTGCTGTTGGTGATCGCCATGTTTACTAGTGTTCGAAAAAATAAGCAATATGCCCCGCCAAGAAGTACCCCCAACACAAATTTTGGTGAAAGGTACTTCTTGGCGGGGCATATTGCTTATTTTTTCGAACACTAATGTCATTGTTTACAGTTGCAAAGTCTTTACATGGCCGTGTATCAGTTAAACTACTAGCAGGAAAGCCATTAATGTCGTTGCTAAGAGTGATTTTTTGAGGGGGCTTGCTGTCTGGATTGTCGACAGGGATGAAGCTGAGAATCCCCACCTTGTTATTGTGAACGCGCTGTACTCTCCTGCGCAAGTTTCTGTGCCATCCTGCATATTTATAATGCAGGAAAGATTGCCGATGTCAAATTGATTGTTGATAAAATATTCCCCGCTGCAGGGCCTAATAGGCTCGGATGCCGAATCTCAAAGGATTTGTACATGTATGTGGGTGAGTCCGTGGCAAGCTCTAATTCGTTTTCTTGGAGCAGAGAGATTTAAAGATTGAGCCGGGTCCCAAAGAGGAACAGATCTTCGTTAGTCAAAGCTCAGTTTTGGCGAAAAAGACAAATGAGAGTGCAGATGCGAAGGACAAACACTGCGTTGCATCTCGGCCGCTCCTTCGCTCCAACATGCCGGGGCGAGGAGCGATGTCGATCAATCTGAGCGACATGTTGATCACACTGGATCGATCTTGCATAGATCCTGGTTCGGATATCAGGCTCTATATACCATTCCTCATTCTTTGTCTTGTCGAACACCCCGCTTGCTTGGCTGGAGCTCAGCTGGCTAATTGAAACTAGTAATTGACTATATGGCTTTTCCGGTTCGTCTTGACGTATCACACAAACATTTTTTGGTGTATCACACGAGCAATTTTTGCTGCAAGATACGCCAAAAGAAACCGAAAAGGCAATATAGTTAATTATCATGGAGCACGGCCACTTATTAACGCGGAAAATTTTTTAAAAATCTCATCGCAGGCGGGCCAATATGTCGGTAATCTGATCCTATTTGAGACCTGGCCCAATCCTCCCGACATGTCGGCCAAATATTAACCTTTCTAAAGAACGAATAAAAGGGCTACCCGCATGCATGTACAAATCCCTCTATATTCGGTATCCGGGCCTCTAAGGCTTATAAGCGCGGGGTTGATTGGCCCCATATGCCTATTTCATTCTAGTAGAGACAAGATCAGCACCTTTTCACCATGATATGCATGATATCTCATATAAAGTCAAGCTTCGCAATTTTCCTGCGTCTTGATGCAAGACGGCACAGAAACTCCCTCAGGAGAGTTTAGCGCATTCCAGATGGCCTAAGAGGCAAGGATTCTCAGCTTTATCCCTCTCGGACAAGCTATTCAGAAATAAGACAATTCTAAAGAAAAAAAGAAACAAAATAAGAAAAATGGTCTGCGAGGAGATCGCTACATCTAATCTCACTTACCGATAATGGATATCCTCCTATCAATCCATGAACTCTTACTTTTTATTATTAAACATAAAAATAAATTTAGTATATGTTTAACTAATATTTCAATCTTTCCTGCTCTGTAGTTTAAGTTAAAAGACCTTACCATATTATATTTTTAATCATATTGCTTGATATAATACATAACTCGTTCAGCTCATGTAGGCATAGAATGAGAACTCAGATGATATGAGTTTTATGAGATTGATGTTGATCGTTTGCCGCTTTCTTGTAAGTAGGTGTGGGTAGGTTACGGCAGCCTATGGTGTATTGCTGCGCAAATTGTTCCCCGGCCTGAGATATTTGTGGGCACGCTCGAAAGGTCTAAGACGACTTTTCATTTCCGTGTTTAATACGCCGTACAGGACGAGAAGGTATAAAGACAAAGGTATCCGGTCTCATTCATCCTACCCAACTCCCAGCTTATGCCAACTACCCATACAGATATCAATCCTCTCTTTGAATACTAGTTTTCAGGCTCCTCTCTATTGACTTTTTTGAAGCAAAAATGGTGGCTATCATTAAGCTCCTCTTCTTCGCTTTAACCTGCTCCGCAACACCTCTCTTCCAGCGCGATGTCGTCACGGTTCAGAATGATATCACCCAAAAGATTGGCCCCCAAATAAATCAACTCAACAACGATGTTAATGGCTTTCCTAATAGTGGTTTAACTGGGGCGCTTGCTATACACGGCGATGTACAAACCCTTGTTACAACCCTAAACACAGCAATCACCAATATCCGGAGCACCGGCTCATTCGGCACAGTTAGCGGCACTACTATCCTTGCCAACATTCAAGCCCTTATTCCCACATTCCTGGCTACATTGGTTAATTTAGGTCTTCAAGAGCCTTCTTGGGCCGATATTGAAGGTGGAACAGCCCTTGTACTCAGTGATCTCCAATCTCTGAACACCGCTTTCAGTAACTATGCGGATGCTATTATCGGAGGCGAGCCTCTTCTTCTCAAAGCTGGGGGGTTAGCAATTAAAGCTCAAATAACTGGCGCCTTCACTACTGCTATAGCCGCCTACTCTGTCGTAGGGTAAAGCTTGTTATCAATCCTCTAGAACCATACGCGAATTTAGGGTATCACAACGAACGACTTTAACGGCTAATGTAGCAATAAAGTTTGCTGGGTTACGGTGGAATGAGGTAAGGGCCATGAATATTGTGTGGGATTGGTAAAGATTGTGGACTACTTTGGGTGTGGATCAGGAAATATGATATTATGGGTGACTCTAGAACCGACGTCAGGCCTCACGCGCACCAGATGCCTTGACTTGTTTTATTTAAAGACCCGGATCCTCAGTTTTTCCCACTGTATATAAATGAACTATATGAAGCCCAAGTTGTGTCAATTCCAAAATTGTGGTTCCCCCCTCCGTTCTTTCTGGCCTCGTGCAGATAAACATACGGGCTCTCCGAGTTTGATCTCTGTAAAAGACTAAGAACTTGGTTATATTCGACAGAAGTTTACATATCTGACACTCGTCCTCTTGTAGCACCGAAAGATCAATTGAAGTCATAACTGGAAATAGGGAAAATAACGAATTTAAAGGACGATGACTTTGGGCTGCGAAGCTAAGAGACGTGAGACGTCTGGCTACGGGACTGCGCGCTTCACCATGTTGCGTTGAGGTTGGTCACAACATCCACTCAACACCATCCTCACCCAGCAAACTATATTTTGATCCATCTTGAGTGTAATGCCTCGCCTCAATTTTTAAAATATTGCAACCATTGTAAATACTCAAGATGAGGTAGTAATTTTCTCTCATAGGGTATCCTGATCCATTTGATGGTTTGAATATCTTAGGAACATCTGAGAGAACAAAAAGCTCCATGAAAAGAAATCTTCAAAAGTTTAGAGCGTATTTGAGAATCTATGCTCTCACCTGTGTAATCCGAGTTTCAAAATATTTTTTTTTTCTTTTCACGGTGCCAGAAAGTTTGGCGCTTCGCATCGAATTCGATGTCGACAATTGGATCCATCTGAGCTCGCACGATACCTTGCATGGATTGCAAAGGAATATCTAGACTGAGAACCCGGCTCCGCATACTATTTCTCATTCTTTGTAGGCGAAAAAACTCACAATTCCTGCAGAGTAACACGCCAGGGGCGTGCAGTGCATTACATACCAACCACAATCTCGTCGACGATAATCGGGTCAATGCGCGAGAAAATAACGCCTCATAAAGTTTGTGCTCAAAAAGCTAACCAAGCCTATTTTGGTGGATGTATGCACCGTCGCCCAATAGTCTCGGTCACCCAATCAAGCTCGCAGGGGTAGCGTCCCTGAAGCTCACAAAGGCACTCCATTTCGAAATTAGAGTCTCGAGAGGACACCAATGCAGTATTAGGGTTTCGAACTTGGTAAAATATCCGATTCAAGGTACCTTGCAGCGCGGAGTTACTGGCCCAATAGGTCTAGATACCACGAAAAAACAAGGAGCTTCTCTTGTCGATCTCGTTGAATTTTGCAAATTTTCCACCGCGAGACTAATGCAAGTCGACAAGGGAACTCGCTTAAGAGAGCTACATCCCTCTCAAACAACATTCAAATGGCAAGTCTAGGTCTTTTATCAGCTCTTCGATCAGCTCCAGGAGGAGCATTCGGACATAAAGCCAATTTGAACTAAGCCTTTCATTTAACAGTCAACAAGCAGCTAGGCAAACATTACGTACTACCTGCGTCATAAGACTGAAGAAAACACGAAACAGAATGAGAATAAGATCCTTACTTTTCTGATATTTTAATCATCCCTGCTACGCGGTTGCCTAACCATGCTAGAGTCTTTCTTTCCTAATACCCGGACGGTTTCCACTCTAGAAAGTGGTTTTACGTGCCGAGAAAGGTTTTTAATGACGTACCGACGAAGAGTCAAGCTCGCTACACCAGAGCCATAGCGCTTGGTGGAAGAAAAGATCGCAAAATTGTTATTCACACTGAGAGAATATCAAAGTAATGCCAGCTACGGTGGAACTGATAGTGGCTAGCAAAACCAGAACCAAAGTGGCCGTTTCCGGAACAGTAATGAAACCTCCATTGCAACGAGCTCACGACCGTGAAATCTCTGCGGTAGCCTAGAAAATAGGAGAATCCTTTGAGGCCTGTATATAAAAGAGAGACCGAAAGCAGTTCTCGATAGAAATGAATAGATCCATCAACTTTGACAGAGAAAAGTTCAAAATCCAACACCAGCGGCAAAAAGTCCACACCCACAACACAAAATTGAAACCCAAATGAATTCACCTTAAGAGCTCGCTTCGCCGACGCCCATTATAAATCCTGTCACCCCTAAGCTTGCCCGGATGGCGTATCGGAAAGGCCTCAGACGTATCGACTCTAGAATCACATCAGATTAGTATACACGGCTGGCAAATATGACCGAAACAGAACGAGAGGGTTAGGAAAGCGCCAAACTCAGGGCAGCTCACCTTGAAATAAGGACAAATTGAACTTAGGTGTGTGGAAAGCTCGCTCGGAAGCCCAAAATCCCAGGCGCATCAGGATCATTTGGCTTTGGCCTAATGACCACCCAAGGGATCGTAGCTATGACATCTGAAGGTGGTCATCGCACAGGCAAAAGCCACCTGCCTCCAACCGCTCCATCAAGTCTGTATAGGTGTCAAACACCAAACCAAGACTCCCACTCTGTCTGAACTGAGAATCAGCATCCAAGCTGGTAACAGCCGAACACTGGGTAGCGTATGCCGATCGAAAATCTTTAGCTACATCCTGCTACTTTGAAAAATAAGAGACGCAGACAGTAAGACGAGCGGAAGCCGGAATAGTAGTGGAAGAGAACATTGTTTAAAGTTATAATATCTTGATTCGAAAACGGATAGTGCGAGGGTTGATGGGTGATGAGGAGAAAAGAATCAGGATGGGAGAAGCCAGCCATACTTATAGACAAAATTAGGGTTACACAACCGGACTTTGCGGATTGGACCTTAGTGCCTACCCTAGCCATACAGTTCGGTGGGAGTGTTGAACGGCAAATCAGTATACTTGCTTATTAAATACATCAAATGTAAGGAATAAACTTAACTATCAAAAGCACAGTTTGTTTACAACTACATAGAAATTTAAGAATAATATTTTTAAACGTAAAATTCTAGAACTAATATAAATTCATTGATTTTTTTTATATCTAGCTATTGAACTTGTTTTTAGAAACTTGAGAGAAAATTTAGATAACAAGAACTGAAACTCAAAAACCACTAAATATATATTTATCTATATACTGATTTTATATCATCGTCTTTACTTTGTACATTTTATCTATTACCTCCAATCTTGAGATATAATTTCCGCTGCCCTTTCCGCTACGCCGTACACGCCAGTTTGAATATGAGCACCAATTTGAACAGGGAAAACGTTGGCATCCACAACTCTCTTGTATACTTTTAATTTCGGATCGACGACTCCTCCATCCTTGAGTGGTAGCATCACGCAGGTACCCACTGGATGGTAAATGCTTAAAGTTGAATTTTTAGCAATTGGATCCAATCCGTGTCGGTCTGAACTAATGCCACCCCGGGCTCATATTCGTCAACCCAAGCATCTTTGAGCGGACTTGTCGAGGCTATCTTTCGAAGGTACTTTGCAATGTTGGCCATAGCGAAGAGATCGTATTCCTCGCTAAGATAGTTTGGATTTACTACGGGCTTCCCAAACACGTCTGTCGTATTGATGTGCACATTGCCTTTGCTGAAGGATGCATCAAAGAACCTATCAAAGCGAAAAAAATTTTGCCGTACAAGGGCGACCCAATTGCGGGGTACCCTTTGATACCATTGTAGCCGTCGGAGAATATCACCTCAACCTCGGGAACCCTCTTGTGAAGGTAGGGATCCGTAAGATACGTAAGCTTTTTTCGGTCGCCTACGGATCCTGATTTCGCGGCTGCTAGCTTTGCGAGCTGAACAGCCCGCTTTGACGTCTCTTCTGAGACCATTTCCCATGTCGCAAATGCGAAACCTGATCCCGTATAGTCATATTGCGAGGTCTTGTTGGCGTTGTAGAGTGCCATCTGTTCTTGAACATAAGTTGTATTGTATTTTAGTTCGTCGGCACCAGTATATCCTGGTTTTAGCTGAAACGAGAGCTGAATCCGGGTATGGTCTTGTAGGTTTTCACCAACTCCTGGGAGATCCGCCAAAGTCTCAATCCCGGCAGACGAGAGAATAGACGGATTTCCTACTCCCGATCTCTCAAGGATAATTGGTGATAGCAATGAGCCCGCCGAAAGAATTACTTCTTTGGATGCGTGGTAGACCCTCCCGCTCACGACCTCAACCCCGGTAGCCCTGATATTTTTGGCGAACGGTTTTCGGCTGAACATAACTCTCCGGACTTCAGTCTCGGGCAGAATCTTGAGGTTCGGCCCTGCTAGTGGAATATAAGAGGTACTATAAGATCGTGTGTAATTCGTATACCGAATATTAGTTACATGAAGCATGGAGCCGAGGAGGTTTCCATTCATATACTCCTGGTTCCGCGGAACTCCAAGCGACTTCATGGCAGGTAAGAAGCCGGATTGTTGTGGTGGTACGAATCGATTACCTAGAAACTGAATTGGACCGCTCTTTGTGGTTAATCCAAATGACGGATCAGAAGCATGGTAAGTTTCAGCCTTCCGCATATTACTACTCATGGTTCTCCAATTCCACCCCGGATTCCCCACCTGTTCCCAGGCATCATATTCAGGACTACTAGCTCGATCCCAGGTCAGAAGGTTTAGCGCGGAGCTGCCACCCAAGACCTTCCCTTGGGGTTGTGTTAACTTTCGACTGGCGGCGTTTTGTTGTGCGATGGTTGTGAAGTTCCAATCGTATACTGTACCGAGAGTGCTTCCTTTAAGACCTGGGATATTTATACGAGGCTCTGCGGGAGCCACCGTGCCGGCTTCTAGAACTAGAATGCAGTCATTGGGTAGATTCTGACTAAGGCGTGTCGCGAGCGCGAGGCCTGCAGTGCCACCACCGATTATCACCTTGGGTTTTTTATTAGATGTTTTCGCAATAATTCCACTTGAGTTTCAAGGTCTTACAAAATCAAAATCTTTGCTATTATCTTGACAATTACGCGGTCTATCCTTATATGTGGGTGTAGATCCAGTATAGCTAAAGCGAATATGAAGCGAGAGAAACAAGATATTGACCTGGCGCATGATTAATGACTATCAGCGGATGAATGAACAGGCGAGATTTTAACAGAGCTATAGGTATGGTAACATTCAAATGGGGAGTTACAAGCCCTCTAAAATGTTTTATTCTCAGAAAGGTGTTTGAATGAGTTAAACACTGCACTGAGATGGGTAGGACGCAAGGTAGCTAATTTATCGCGACGAGAAGCACATTCTTCCAAAGTAGCAAGGATATAGACGGGGTACTCCATGGCGTTTTATGCCGAAGTTACAGCCGGGCTTCCGTAAGCCCGTGGCTCGACTGATTGCCCCTGACAGGAATTAATTTTTGTACACAATATATTACATTTCATATTGTATTAACGTATTCACCCGGGAGTGAAACATGGTGGGAAGTGAAACAGCAAAAACAACAACATGTATTCCACCAGCAAAAAACGCGTCGATTCCAACCAACCTAAGAACACGCTCAAAACACCATCAATTTGAGCAGTTTTAAAGACTACTGTCTAGAACTACTATTCAGCTTTCCATACATCCACTTTATAAGCTGATCCGGTTAATGTTGACAGATTGAGACGAATTGTTAGGTGTGGGGTTGCTGTATATTTTGTCAAAACTAGACGTGTTTGATAGTAAATTAAACCATGGTTTTCGGTGATGTAGTCTTAATAACTATTGCATGTGTTATATTGATAGATGCCGTCGTAATAGTGGTATCGAGACCAGTGGTGGTGGTAGTGGTGGTGGTGGTGACAGCGGTGAAAGTTGTTTGTGTGATGACGATGCAGATGATTGAAAATGTGTGGTGAAGTCTATACAAAAATCAGGCTTGTATGTTGTGTTTCACTTCTGGGGATGTTTCACTTCTAGGGTGAATACGTTATGGAATATTATGGAATATGCCAAGTACCGGGTTTCGGATAGTTCCTGGTTGTTGTAAAATAAATGGTGCGTTTGGGATAGACCCATTCACAACGGAGCTATTCCACTTATCGCTATCAAAAGAGCCCCAGAAATATAGCCACGGTCGGCAGTATAGAAAAGACAGGTTCAATTGGCATTCCATGACTCGGCGAGGTCTGTGGATCACAATTTAGACTTTTGCCTGATTGGTCAACTGGGGTAGCAGGGGTCCAAGTCTGCCAGTTCACTGATGTTGTAAAATACACACCAGTATAGCCCATGCCAGCACCATTGCAATTGAAGAATAAATACAAAACGTCTTTGAAAACAACAGCGGCAGGAGATGTAATACTAAGTCTTTGTTCACCGTTCTTTCTAAGATCGTATACTGTATACCACGTCCTGTCGTCTTCTGTGGACATAAAAGACACGTCATGAGCGGCGGCATTAGCACAAAATATGTAGAGTGTCTCATTAAGCTCTATTGAAGTTGGGGTCGACCCTGAATATACAGAAGTGAGTGGATCGGGGAAGCCGAGAAGGGTTGCGGATGACTCGGTCCCATCTTATGAAGATTGGTAGGAGGAAATAGAGTGCGATGACTCCTGCGATTTTGACTTGGGGGCGGCTTTAATTTACTTGATCAAGGAACGCTCCTACTTGCCAAAAGCTCAAATAAACACCACACGCAAGATGGTGTTCCTTATAAAGCAGTTTAGGTACATCTACGTCTATGGATGCAGTTTCCTAGTCACTCGACTTTTATTCGCTCTCAAATTCGAGAAATAAGGAGATCCAGGCTCGAGGAATTTGATAAACCAAAAAAAGTTGGGCGCGAGACTTTGACCAGGTAATTGCTAGCTTACACATGGTCTAAGCCTTTGATTCTACTCACCGATTGGTAATCGTGTCTTCAATATGGAGCATACTATTCCGTTAAATCATATGGGCACTGCTACTCCAGAGTCTTCAAATTAAAGACCCCCTAAGAGTGGATCGATTTCGGGTAGTTCCCCAATTTTCCAGACATGTCGCGCGTGTTTTCGACGTTCACTTTTTCGAGAGGCCGAGATATCGAACGACCGACTGTCATTGCTACACCGGTGCTCGTTTCAATTTTCCATGTGGAAGGGCTAATGAAAACGATCTATAGACATGCGACGCCAAAGCGATATTCAGCCGAAAATCAATGATAAATGAATCTAGGTATATTCACTGGAGTCAGCGGTTTCAACCTGTCTTAAGATCTCGCTCCGCGCGGTTCGGTCGCTTGTCGGGCCACTGGGTACACTTCACCGATCCCGAGGTCTTGGACTAAAACTTTAGGGCCAGTGCGACTAGTCCCGGGTCTAAAGCCAGACATTGTATTATCGATTTCCAATCAAACACCATCGTTATCCTACCTTCACCCTTAGAGCCTTCTTCAAAGCCTCGATTTTAAAACTTGTACTCCCCACATACTATTTACCGACAATAAGCCAAATCTGGTCATTGAAACGAGACAGACTTATGGCGCTTTTTGTGGAAGGAAGTTGCAATATACAGTCTCATTCCAAAGCTAGTTGCTTGTTGAGCATCAGAACTGCCAATATATCATGTGCGCTTGATAGACTCTAGGTCGGGCTCATTACAACACCTAGAGTTCTGTGTTGCGTTGCATCGTTGGTTGCCTCAGGAACTGTCGAAATTGCTCAACCTCAATGCTGAAGCCCTTGATTGAAATTATGAGAGTATGAGAGTATCAAGATATTTAGAACAAGGAAGGACGATATATTGATGTAGAATCTAAGAAAACACACAGGAAAGGTCGAGGTCATAGCTGAAATCTAAATTCGAGGCTTAATGTGCGTGCATGAAACTAGCTGCCATTCTACATTCTCGAGCCGTGAAGATTTCATACTTAAATCAGTTTAGATAGTCGACGGTATTCGAATAGTATCATCACACCAATCGAAGACATCATTCAACTCAAGTTTGGAGTTTTGCTATGCAAATGTATGTGCACCAACGAAACAGGAAATACTTCGCGGACGCTGCATTCGAGCCTTCTAGAGCTCGCCAAAGTCAAGCTTTTATTCAGGCCAAATTCGGCACCACGATGCGTAAGAGAGGAAGACTTCAATGCAGAGTACAAAAGAAGACTTTCAATGCAGAGTCGTAACCTCGCAAAATCTAACCTTGGTTTCATAAATGCTGACTTCTCGTTCGGCCATGCTCCCGAGCTTGAGCGCAAACCTTGACGCTCTCCAGGTCTTGCTATGTGTATGCACACGCGTTACAACTAATTATGCCAGCAAAAAAGAATCTGAATACACGATATTATCACCGCCTAAACGACTGCGTAAGTGTACGGATTTCCGAAAATGGAGCGAAACACAACCGGAAAGCATCACAGCAAATTCCATTGTTACTATACTGTTTGCACAATCATTCGACGTAGATCTCAACCCCTGTCGAATATTTTTGCGCACAACATATAGAATATCTTTTCAGAATCATTAGAAGAATTTTATCATACACATCACACGGTCCAAATAAATTTAACTTGGCTCTCCATTTGGTGTCCGTGTCATCTTCCTATAAACAGGTGCAGTGTTTAAATGTCGTCATGCTCAAGATTCATTTCTGTGTTGTGAACCTTGATCAACCTGGGACTTCCAAGCGAAGCAGCTAGAGAAAAAAAACAAGAAAGATCCTAGTAACTTTGAACGAACCAATCACAACAGATCCACGAAAGCAACAAAGACGACGAAAATTTGGAACAAATTAATGGTATCTGGAGGCGAGAAGAAGAAAGAGAATGATTACTAGTCTGCAAAATCGAGGGATGAGCATGCCCCATTAAGATGAGTTTCTTTCATTCGACTTCTGACATAATGACAAAACGCTTGATCATGCCCGTAGCGGGGCGGGTTCGTTCTCGCACTTGGCGAAACATCAATGCAGGGTCTAAATGCGCAGATGTGCACGCGCATGCAAAGTAGCTGTGGTCCTACTAAATAAATTTCCCTGTCCTGTATATAAACTACTCAGTTATAAGCGTGGGTATCAAATTGTATTTCCTCTGGTTCAAAGCATTATCATCTGGCATTCGGTTCCCATTCACCTGAACTAAGTTCAAACCAGAATTATCCGTCGAAAATCAGGTCTCTGTGATGGCGGACAATGAGGAAACTCTCGACCCCGAAACGATTGCGATTGTATTACAAGTTTGCCGCTACATAGGCGCCGGGTCTCCAAAATACTCAAATCTCCTTATTCTGAGGGTTATCGAAAAATATGCCGACTTCATGACCTCTGTGAACTACACGTTTACGCCTGATGATTTAATTCAACAATTTGGAACGAGGCCCCAGGATGCCGCTATCTTAATAGAAGATCTTGGGGGGATGGAAAACATGGCTGTGTTTTTGCCCACGATCGTTGCGGCCGAAAGCTTTCTTCCGCATCCAAAAAGTACTTCAATAATAGTACCGTTGTTCATAGCATTCGCGGCTGTAACTTCAACGGCAATAATTTTAAGATTGTGGTCGAGACATCGAGTCGCAGGTGGTCTCAAGTTGTTTGACCACTTGACTGTCCTCAGCTACGTGAGTTCGCTCCATAAAATGGAATTAATAGGGCACATTGAGTCTTTATTTGACACGGTTGGGAGAAAATAAATGTTAATCTCCTATCGAAATACTGCAGTTAATGACATTGATATGGGGTGCTGTAGCACTCCACCATAGCAGAATTAGTATGTCTTCGCAATTCTCCGTCCCACGTATTCGTGGTACACACTGACCTAGGCTGATGAGGATGGCTTAAGATGGAAAATACGTAGCATACTGGGATAGGTCTTGGGATAGCCTTCGAGAGCACTATAAAGTATGTACTATTAGCTTCCATTCATAATTCCATGGTTTATCTTTGACCAATGGCTAACCGATATAATCCGGTGTGTGAAGGTCTACCTCGTGCTTACTGCCTTGTATCCTTGGGTCATGGCTACTATCAAGATGTCGTTGCTAGTATTTTACTATCAAATGTCTAATATCAGGGTCATCAAGTGGGGCGTCATTGCGACCGGCGTAATAACAATCGCGAACACGTTTGCGGGGTTCTTCTTTGCCATTTTTGCTTGCTATCCGGTTGCATGGTGGGACGATTTTCTCCAAGAGCCTTGCAAAATAGATCAGAGAGCAGGTCTAATTGTTACTGGCGCGATCTATATTTTGACGGATGTTGCGACTTGGGTTCTCCCGATGCCTCTGGTGTTCCGGCTTAAGCTTCGCACAAGGGAGAGACTTTTAGCGATTCTCACTTTCGGAATCGGAGCTGCGTCAGTGGACTAGGAACCAACCGATCACTTGACGAATTTCAACGCTGATATTTCAATCTCGTTTAGTGCTTGTGCCGCCAGCGGGGTTCGGCTAGACGCCATTTTGAAATATCAAAACATCAGCGAGACAAGCAGCTCACTCCTTTTGATAGACGCCTACACAATGTAAAAGGATAAACACTTTAACCACTAGAAGGGAACATACTGATCAAGTGCCGTCGCTTTCATAGCATCGAGCTTAACGCAGCATTAGTGTGTGCATGCGCACCTATGATAAGAGCTCTCATCATTTTCTACGCCCCACGGATCTTAAGTAGGGTTGGGCCCCTGACGACAAACAAATCTACCGTAGACGAGAAAGGGTCTAGTGTTGAACAGCTAGAGCATCAAGAGGGCAGTGATTCTGCTGCCCATCGTCCTTGACATAGTGATCAAGAGATGTAGCAGAAAATATTAGAAATATTGTACCTCTGTCTTCCATTTTAGCGGCGTTGGTAATATACTGAAATTTCTTTGAATTGGTCATTTTTCAAACCCAGAGTTTGGTCATTACTCTATGTATACGCGCATGCAGGTGTGCGTAGACTCTCTAGTTTAGGCTAATCTCAGAGGGCAAAGCTGTTACTATTGCACGACGGTATGATGCAGAAGAGGGCTGATACATCAATTATGAGAGCTATCGACAGACTATAATAAAACACAAATTCCCACTTAATTAAATCAGGGAAATAGTTTCTTATAGCTTATGTACTACCATTGAGTGTGTTTCATATCCAATGTTTAATCCGATTCCTATACTCACGTGAACGAAAAAGTCGATAACCTTCTAAATATACTCAAATTGAGCTGGAACTTACGGACCATTCAGTTAATGTACATAATAAGCTCAAACAAATAAGGCTGCGTAAGCGATCACTGCGATATATTGACATTTATCAAAGGGCATAAACAATTCATTTGGCAATATTCTGTACGTATTTGTTCTCGCATGAGAGCTTTAAGCTGTCGAATGCGGGCTGGGAGAATCTGTCGACTCAATAAGTGAGTTGTGAAATCTTGAAAGCAGACGGACTTTCAGAGGTAAAGATAAAGGGGCAAAGCCGTTATATAGTTCTCAGAGGCTTGGGTAATCGAAGTACAAGAATCAAAGAGAGGTTTTGCTGGACATCGAAACCAATGAGATACGATGATTAGTCAGCTGACTAATGGGTTTGAAGACCTTGTGTCTCTGCTGTATACTGTCTCAAATCTTTATACATGTGTACACTTATCATACTACATATCGATTAAATTTCGATCAGCTTCTCATAAGGTGGGTGTCGACAAGTCAACATCGCTCGTCCACTCAGGGAGGACTAGAAGGTTTCTTCGGTTGGCCGAAGCCGGTCCTTGGTTTATCGGGTCTCATCGATGGCGGGAATGGTGCCAGCAATTCCGTCAACTCGTCCTGGCCACCACTCAATGAATACCAGTTTGATGCAATAGAGTGCCTGGGTGGCTAAGTACATTCGGAGAGAACAGACAGCCTGTGCATTTAATTTCGTTCGTTTCTCTAAACAGCGATCGTCATAATTCTTCAACGAGGGGGATAACCTTTTTTTTTTCAAGCGGCTTGTATTATAGGTATATATGTTGCATGGCTTTTTGGTCGCGGTAAATCCTGACAAAATGCATCCTCGCAGGTGCTTTAGTGTTAGTGGTGGGGTTTGGATCTGCACAGGACATCGAAACGTCGCGTGTCGAGACGGTCCTTTTGATGGAAGGTTGAGCCGCCCGCATCCCAATACAACGACATTACGATATAGCTACCGTAGCCGAAAGGGTGGCCGAAAAAGATACTCTGGCTGAGGAAGGTTCAACAGATCAAGACGTTAAGCTTATTCGCCTTCCCCCGGAGATTTGGATCAATCACCAGCCGGCTTGTTAACATGTTAGCAGGTTCAAGACCTCGTTGTCCGCTGAGGTGTGCTGCAGTTCTTGCTCCGGATGGACGCGACGCGTCCTTGATTTCGACACACGACCACGGCTCTTTGCTGACCGTCAACATGGGCAACCACTCGGCAAAACGACATTCTTGGACTTTGAAGAGAACTTGAGAGCTCAAATTTCAGTTGTTTTTCAGCTGGAAAAAGATCACCGATGCCATCCGCGTTCTTGGTACCTTGCCTCTAGTAACGCTGTTCGTTCTCTTAGGATCTTTGGCAACTTAGACGGCCGATGACCCGGCATCGACGTAATTGAATGTACGAAGCAAAGAGGAAGTCATGTTTTCGGTCTAGTCGATTTCGTACCTTTAGGTGACATCCGGATGCTGAAGGGGGACTACGTCTGTAGTTTTATCGATACAGTGGGGCTGGCACTTTACAGCTGAGGTTCCTGCACTTGCGAACAGGGTTATCGAGACTACTGAAGAGAAACCCCCCACAGTCCCAACTGCGGTTGGATAATGCCCTGCTAGATTGACCGAGCCAGCTGTACTTGGAAGTAAATGTCCGCACAAGAACTGGTGCAATGCCGCTCGTCTTCCAAAGCAAACTTGGAGTGGCTGGGCCGCAATGTCAACCCACCGTGAAGGCGGGTGAGTGCCTATCGAAAGCGCCGATATTCACGGGAAGGAATCCAAAAAGTAGGCTCAATCGGACATTTCTTTGCGTCAGCTCTCGAAAGACTAGCTTACAGGGACGGGATACGATAATATTCTTCTTTTTTAATAAGCCATGACACCAAAACTCGAGTCTTCACCCCGCCATTCCGGCTTCAATGATTTGCTTATAACGAATGGTTTAATACAGTTCTGGGATGCTCGACTTCTTCAAGTATTCGTCAATGGCAAAGGATAAGAATCAAAAAGGTCGGTCTAAACTTATTTTTCTGGTTAATCGCGCGTTCATTCGCTAACATTGGTCCCTATATAGCACGAAACGGCCTGAAAGCAAGTGCTTCAGTCGCAGACGCCAATTCTATGGATATGATTCCAGATGTTGATATGCAGGCATCCGTCAACGTTACAAGCGATGTAGTCTCGACGCCACCGTCAAAAAGCAGATCTCTAGGCACACTTCCTATGGATTCCACACAGGGGGTTATCGAGCATGTCGTAAATAAGGAGCATATTGTTAATAAGGACCATGTTGTACAAACGGAGTCTATGAACGGGTCTACTACAGCATATAATCCTATGAGCGGGTCTATTACATATAATCCCATGAACGGCTCCGCAACACAAATCCCGATGAACGGTTCTGCCACAAAGATACCTATGAACGGTCTTGTCCAACCAATCCTTAAGGGTGTTCCTGATACACAGATGAATGGGTATCAATACAACCGCCCACAGGTTGCATCATATCCGGCTCCGGTCCCAGGATTGACCCGTGCTGCGACAACCGTAGTATCTGCGCCTCCGGCATTTCTCGACAATTTGGAAACTAGTAGATTGCTTCTTCAGCGGGCTCGGGTTGAACTTGGGCCAAACGCGGACAAGATACTGAAGGGGTGTCTTCATTTGGATGCTTTTAAAAGATTTGTCAATGCCCAGAGTTTGCGAGACATGCCAGATGAGGGCAGTGTTTTGGATAATTATTTGCGATGGTCAGGCCAATTTGCGGAACGTATGGATGTGTTTTCGCAGCAAATATCACTCTTCTTTCCGGGTGGGAAGCAAACTGCGACTCATTTATTTGGTTGCTGCAAAGTCTTGCTGCTGGTTTGTTATTCCCACGACACATTTGTCTTACATACATTAACTGATCGAACTGCTTTGAGTATTTTAGATCAGCGCTAGAAATGTTGATGCCCTCCAGATGTTCTTTGACGAGCTGTATAAGATTGCAGCCGTGCTGGGAGTTCTCGAACCACACGGCGATTTGTATGTCTCGTTGGCAGATCTGCAAGGTATCTTGTCGGGGTTGTTTAGCAACATCATCGAGCTAGTAATCCGTGTAACGATCCTCTATCATGAGCGTCAAAGTATGCTTCCCCGTATCGCGTTTATCGGACACAGCTAAACCCTATCGTCATTGTAGTCACCGCTGAGCTTATCACCGAATGCGATGATCTAATTACCTCTATCATGAGGAAATTTTTGATGAATAAGCAAGCCTTAGAGCAAGAGATATGGCTCTATCGAATCAAAGAATCACCAGTTGTTCAAGGTATTAACCGAAGCCTCCGTATCGTGGGTTATTCGATTAACATCTTCTAGGATCCGGGCCTGTCTCTGTCGCCGATTTGAAAACTTGGCTTCGGCAAGGCGTCGTAGAAGCACCAAGAGCGACAATTTGCGAGGGCACTTGCACTTGGTTTGAAAGGACGCTCTCAGATTTCAAGGATGGGGAGGATCAACTTCTTTGCGTATTTGGCAGAGAAGGGAGCGGCAAAACTATGCTGGCAAACTGGATCACCGATCGCCTTCGAATGCATCGCCAGGATATCCTAATGAATTTTGCTTTCGGTAAGAAAAATATATCGTGTCTGCAATCCATTTTATCGGCGTGTCTAATCCTTAAGTAGATATGAGTATCAACGGTGGCACTTCTACTGTTTTTATGTTAAAATGCCTCCTGCTTCAACTCCTCGACAAGAGCTTGGGAAATGTGGCCTTGTTCAAGCGGCTGGCCGATGTATACATCACGGCCACCTCAGGACGTGATGGGAGAGCCGAAGCATCCCTTGAGACTGCACTCTGGGATATTTTTGGAGATTCTGCCAAGTCTACAAAGCATCTTAACCTTGTCATAGACGGGTTGGAGCATGTTGCTGGCGGCCCTCAAAAGGCCCAAGAAATCGTGATCAGAATCCGCGAAATAATCGATGCAAATGGCCCTAACTCCTTGAACTGCATTTTCACCAGCACACCCTTCGAGACAGACCTAGGGGTTCGGTTTACGGCCCTTCAGATCGATCACGAGAATACGATCTACGACTTGAAAGTCTACGTCTCTAAAGTTCTGGAGGAGTTCCTCAGCACAACGAATGTGCGACAGAAAGATAGTGCTAGTATAATTGACCTCCTTTGCAAGAAAGCGGACGGTTCCTTTGTGATCGCAAATTTGTTGATCCAGAACGTCAAAAGAGGTAAAAATATTGCGGAGATCATCAAAACGCTTGGCGATTCCCAGACATCTGGTGTTGAAGGGCTCCTTGATGCCCTGCTGACAAATATCGACTTTCAGAATTCAGACACAATCAGAATCATCTCTTGGCTGCTAGTCGCTGAAGAACCGGTCTCTATCCAAACAATGAAAGAAATTATGGAAATAAACTACTCTGATCGGGGTTCTCCTTACAGATCTTCGAGACTTAAGTGGGATGTTGATAGAGATATAATTCAGCTATGCGGTCATCTTGTGGTTATCGACCGCAACATGCTTCAATTCTCCCACCCATCTCTAAGAGATCACTTCTGGAAAAGAGCCCAAATCGACAAGAGGCTACCAAATGTCAACAAGTGCCACTCTGAGGTCTTGCTCAGCATCCTTGCTTATATCTCTACCGCAGAGATGTCGTCTTGTCTCGGATCTGGTTTTAGTGCTGTTACACGGGAAGTTTGTGATTCCACCATCCGACAACAGACATTCCTTAGCTACTGCATCAGGAAATGGCTTGTCCACTTCCGACAGTCTCAATTTTTCTTAGAAGGGAAAACCAACCAGCTCAACACTTACCCGGCGCTTATTAAGGTCTTCCCATCGTCATCAACTTTTGCTCAATTAGAGTATGTCCTTTGGCGTGACAATCAAGTTCAGGAGATTGACTTTGTGCTTGCGGCAGATGTAAGGCAAGCCGTTCTCATGAGCGTCCCAGCTACCATTCACTCGTTCATAAACCTAATGCGGATCAGGCTGGTGTTTGGAAACTGGTCTGCAGCTCTACAAATTTGTTATAAGGCTTGGAAAATAAGCCAAACGCTTTTTGGGACTTATAGCCCGGAGACCTGGGACCTTTCTCGCATGTTCTCCGCCACAAGCAAGCAATATGGAGAGATCGAATTTGGCCGTGAAGTTTATGATTGGATGATCCAATATTGCAAAAACAAAGATGTTGAAAAGGAAGTCACTGTGGAGGTTATTGACGTTGTTAAACGACATGGCGGGAATCTCTCCGAAAGGGGCAAAGATCAGGAAGCGATAGTTCATTATCGTTGGCTTTGGGACACATGCTGTCATCAGTTTGGAGAAACCGACGAGCGATCGTCCTCAATTCTTGATCTGATGGTTGGCATTTTACAGAAAGACCCGTCATCTACCGAATACTTGGACATTTGCATCAAGCAGCTCACTGTGGTGGAACAAAATCTGAAACCCTGGGAAAAGGAGAGGATCAAGGCTGTTATTCGGCTCACTGTCGCTTACGAAACCGCTGGAAAGATGGCTGAGGTCAACAAAGTTTTCGACGTGGCGATTAAATCTTTGACTGCAGCGATCCCGAAATCCAGCAGCCAGGAGCTCCTTGTGATACATGAAGAGCGCGTCAACCTAATAATCAGGTTTGCAAGCTTTTACTTCAAGAATGCAAACCGGGATAACGGACTTCTGCTACTTAAACAATTTTGGGTCAAATATCGCCAGGAAGTCCACCACCTTCGTGCTCATTCCTCTGGTTTTCTCACTCAATTGATCCTCCTGGCTGGAATCTTGGAATCCTCCGATCTAAACGAAGAAGCTGAAGAACTTTACCTCGCATTATGGGCGTATCTCAAACAGTCTCCTGAGTTGAGCGCAACCGACTTCACATATAAAGTAGCCAGTGGTCTGGCCCGCCTCCGCAAGCGTGGCCACGGAGACCCGAAGGAACAAGAAAAAATATTAACAGAACTTGTTGATATCCTTAACCCCTCTGGTACTAGGGAGATGGCAGAAGTCGGAGTCGATTCGTTCTCGCAGCTTGCGAGTTTATACGAAGCCCAAGGCGACTGGTCGAAACTTGCTAGCACGATCAAGAACGCACTCGCGAAATTATGGCCGTCAATTCTGAGCAACGACAGGCTCTGTTTAAATCTGCCACAAATGTTCATGGAAAAGGCTATTTCGCTTGTTTATTCGCTCGCTTTAGCCTACGCTAAGCTGGGTAACGTCGGAGAAGCTTGCAACCTTTATAGACTTGTGCACCAAGCTTGTCAAAACACCTTGATGCCAAACACCCAATTACGCGTCATCAAAGCTTTTAAAGAATATTGTATGTTCTGCGACGCGAATGGCTGCTCCGGAGAGGCAATGGAGGCCTGCCAGTCATATTTCGAGGTGCTTTCCCGAAATCCGGGCCGCGCGCATGAGAGCACGGTCGAAATAGGTGTTCATTTGGCTGGGTTGTACCGAAGCAAAAATTGCATCAATGATTGCATCGACGTCTACAGAAAGCTCTGTGATGCATTATTGCAAGTTACTTTTACGGCGCGGACCTTCGGTACCTTGGGGACTTTGTTCACACTCTACGAAAGCGCACCTTCAAAGGGAGGAGAGGCTGTTCAGTTTTACGTGTCATTCTGGAATAAGTTCTCAACCCTATCACAACTAGGATTTGTCCCTGAATCCGAACTGGTTTTCAAATTATACTGGAAGTATAGGCTTCATCTGGAGAGATCTGGCAAGCCTATGTCTGATATTCTTGAAGCAACCCAGTATCTTCTTCAATATTTCATTCATCACGGGGGTAAAGAAGACAAATTTTACTTTCAGGCTTTATTCTGTTACGCCCAACTACTGGAGCAAGATGGTAAAAGGGTTAGAGAGGCGATTGAAGAGTATGAGAAGCTTCTTGGCATGGCCTTGCGCGTTGCTGGAACGACAGATAACACCACGGTTATCCTTCAGGTTCAGCAAAGTTTGGCCAAATTGTACCTTCTAGACAAGACAACGGAAGCCAAAGCAGGAGATTTATACAACGGGCTATTCCAGGACTTCAAAGTCACATATGGTCTCACTCATCGCTCTAGTCTCGGGTCACTCCAGCAACTCGTTCAATTTTACGTTAATCAAAAGGATACAGCCAAAGCGGTATCTCTTTTGGAGCGAACAACAGTAGAAATCCTCTCTTCGGAAACGAATGAACGAAAGCTATTTGATTCAGGTGTCTCTCTAGCGAAGATGTTCAAGTTGCTCGGAATCCAGAATCTCGCCATTAACTTGGTCCAGGCTCTACGCAACTATTGCCGGATGAGTCCACAGGAGCGACGGTCCTACGACTCGAGAGACTCGCGGTTCACAAAGCTCGTTTTCAGGAATTCCCAAATCCTTATGACAGAAAGGAGATACCAAGTATTCTTCTCTGCCATTGAAATGGTAACCAGGAGTGAAACCGAACTCCAACAGGAAGATGAGTTGTATTCCAGGGTGATTACCGTTGTCCTCCAAGAGTCGGAATTCTACATGGCTTGGCTCGCAGCCACCAAGTTTGGTGAGAGATTGGACGTTATTCTTGCGGCGGGTGCTCGCTTGAGAGCCTTCCTTCGAGCGGAGGGACGCGAGGAAGAATTTAAATTTGTCGAAAGCGATCTCCGAGCTATATTCCAACGAGAGTTCAAAACGTTCCAACCCGAAAATAAGCCAAAGACTGGAATCGATCTCAAATTCTCCGACGATATGCTCGACGAGTTTTTCCAGGAATGCTTGAGCCTCTTTGCGAACACCAATACATCCCAAAACTTCTCCTTGGTGGACGTCGGCCTTAGAAGGGTTGAGGCAACCATTCAACACGGTGACATCGATGCCGCGTTTATTCTTTCAGTGTGGACTTATAAGTTTTTAACAGAAGAGAACAAGCTAGGTAACATTCTTAGGATCCTGTTTTACATGACGTCGCCGAAAGTTAAATCTACTCCGAACGATATTTTGCGGGCGGACATTTCGAAGTTTACGCAAATTATCCTCCAGGACATTTTATCGGCGCAAGGCGGGATGGGTATTTCGTGGGTTTCCGTTAACCTGACAGATATACATCAGCTCTTGGTGCTACTCGGCGCTGAGTCTCGGTGGGACTTTATGCTGAACATCCTCGAGCAGCTCTGGGACTCGAGAAACAGTCATGACAGCATTTGGAGTCCTCATCTCGTCACTATGATTGGATGTCGGTTGACGGACGTGTATATGAAGCAAGGACGAAAAGAGGCCGCCTTGAGAGTCCTGGAACGTATACAATACAACTACCTTCGTGTTTTCGGGGCATTCCACGTGGAAACGCAGCAATTCTGCAACCAACTTTGCAGAGTTTACAACAGCACGGGATACTACAACAAAACCATCACTGTTAGCGAAAGGCTATTTTCTGCCTTGATAGATCCCGGTAACGCCAGTTTGTTCTCCAAGGAGCAGGCATCTAAGTTTATCTTCGAGCAGTTAGATTTGATCAAGTTCTCGTACCACAAGAAAGGAGGCAACTCGAACCTCGATCATTTTATTCCCATTCTGAAGAGGCTACAAGAGCTGTATTATGTCAAAAATTCTAATTGGAACGATCTCGCCGACTTCAAGGGATGGCTTAGAACCCCACCTGGCAAAGATGAGGCATTGTTCATGTGGCGGTCGCCTGAAACTTGGGGTCTTCTGGAGGAAGAGATGGATGTAGAAGTACATGTAGAAGAACGAGATGGCGTCAGATTGATTGGCAGTCCAACGGAGCGAAAAGGAGGGAAAGGGAAAGAATTTCTCAAGTTCGCTCGATCTTCCTTCGCAGCTTTATTTGAAAATTAAAATCGGTTGTAAAATCAAAGTAGCGTTGCCTATTGTAGTTTGCTTAGTTTAAAAAACTGAATGTAATAATAATTTAAACGCTCAAAGTTCGCCTCCGGTAGTTCACCAATTCGCAATTGTGCTTACATATTCTAAAACTTGATATCAAAATTCGAAGGAGCATCGCCAAAAACCGCTCCTGCACACCAAGAAAGTAGCAACTCGAGGCGAGATCTCGCCAGGATTGGACGGCAGCACGTACACCATACAGAACTGCTGCAGAGTTATCCGGAAGCTTCGCTTCTCCACGAAGATCTCAATATTAAGGCTGCTATAGCCTTCTGTATCTCATTATACTCTATAGGGGATAATCAGAACTCTCTCATCATCACACCCGGTTCTCGTTCTTACTACGCTATGACATGGAAAAACATTAACGCTTACCAGGTAGACGACGTCCTAACCTTCTTACCTTATAGCAAATGGAACTCTATATATATATGCTGAAAAAGGCTTATAAAAATCAGTAGGCCATGAATTTTGTATTATTTCAAGCCTTCCAGTCTCTGTCTAGAGCTTTAAAGAAAATTTCAGGCCTCCGGGTGCGCAAGGCCCTTCTAATTTGTGCAGCGGATGCTGCGCTGGAATTTGTTGCAATAAATTTGGCGCTCTACTTACTTCTGTCCACTTTCCTGGTGGCAGAACAGTGTGTGTGACTTGGCGGAAATGACTTGAATCCCTTTTGATAATGGCATGAGAGCCACAGCTGTAAGCAAAAGGTAGTGGAATACAAGGTTCATCAATATATCGAAGGATCTGGACGAGCCCGCATTGAACGGTTGTTCAGGCATCTTTTGCCAAGGAGCACAACAAAATGCAACACTTGCAGCCTTGTGCGCGCCTGCAGTGTTGCGGCAAAAAGAAATCCGAATTCATGTTTTCAGGCACTATTATTCGAATCAAACGAGTGACGATATCCTGTTGGTGCCTCCATATATCGAGAGTGTTATGAACGGTGAAGCAACAAGAGTAATATTTTCGCTCAGCAGGAAAAATAGTGGTTCTCGTTGTTGCTGTTGGTGTTTTCGGATATCAACAGCGGCACGAACGCAGCACTACGTCTCTCTCTCGGTTTCTACCACAATTGCACAACTACCACCTCACCTTCAAAGCAGCCGCTTCCATCACAACCCCAAAGCCACTGTCCTACGTTGCAACCTCGATTCCTCTTTCTCACAATATCCCATCAGATATCGCTCACAAGCCCATCCCATCCATCATCAAAACATCAAGCAATACAATCGTAACGCATTAAGCCTCCCTCCTCTTAAATCTACCTCTCGTCATTTGGAGACGATGGCACAAGCTCACGATCAAGTCTCGGCCCTCGCATTTGAGGCGATGTTTAATCACATCGTACTACCGCCTCAGCTTCCTGGCAAAGAGGACAACGATGTCGATAGAATCAGTGGCGACCTTCTCACCTTAGTTTCATCTGCGGTTCGAGAAATGAGAGGCCTCGCCTCCACTAGATACTATAGACAGTTCTCTCTTTTATATCAATCCTTGATGAACTACAAACAGATTTCTGTCAACGGCATTATCGGCAAGCAAATATTACTCCAGCAATTTCGCACCTTGGAACCACGAGAACAACTCATTTTGCACGTTACCAAGCAGAATGCTGCTCTACTTATTCATCGAGATTCTAGGTATGTTCAACCGCTTACTCATGATATGCTGTAGCTATACTAATGGTTTCTCCCAGCTCGTCCTCTGATTGCGTCATATTTGAGGCTTTCGAAGCATCACCTACATCTCAAGCAGCTTTAGAAGCAGAATCGGCTCTTCAGTGGGACTTTCCCGGCATCGCTGTCTCGATTCCCTATTCAACCTTTTCGACCGTTGAATTCCAAGAAGAGCTGGCCCTCTTCTTAGAGCAAGCCAGCAATGAATCAATCAAACGTTTTGCAGCAACTACGGCGAAGGCAGCCTCCGGTGCTTGGGAAAGTCGCGATACCGTTGATCCTAGCCTTATCACAGGTCTCATGATGAGTCTTTTGGAGGCTACTGGCTCTCGTATCTTTCCAATTCCACTACGAAAGAGGATACGGGATGACGTTTGTTGGTCAGACGGTATTAACCCTTGGCGAAGAAATCCCAACTGGCTTATCCTTCGAGTTGCAATGCAGAAACATCTACAACTTCTCCTTGGTGTCAATATATCGGTACCATAGTCTACAAGTTCTTAAAATGCTGGTTCCTCAAGTCATTCCTCACATGTGTTTATCAACAGATTCACCCGGAGTTGTCAACATTACTGAAGGCAAAATTATGCCGTAGGATGGCAAAGCTGGATAGTATCCGATCAAGTGCCTCGGAAATTTCAAAAGTTTCCTATGAATACTTTTTCAGCCTTATCAGCCCAGGGGTGGAGTCAGTTATCGATCTTTGTGATGGCGAGATCATGAAGACCTGGGAACAACACCGCAAAAAGATCGAAAGGAAAATTTCACCGCTGCCCAAACGGGCAAATACTCACGATACAGTTCTCAAATTACCGAGCAGCGGAGGATATTTAGAGGGTATCCTTTCCGACTCGAGGACGAACTTAAGGACTTTGCAAGGCCCTATTAACCTCGACAAAACAGCGCAAGTTCCTAAAAACGTGAGGAAAGATTTTGAACATTTTGCAGATCGGTACTACGGCTTATTCGCTGATGAAGAGAATCTCGGTCGTTTCAACAATGCATATAAACGTAGCGCAGACTCTGCAGAAGAAAAATGTACCCGAATCGCCGGGCAACTCAACAAATATCTCGACAAGTACGTTGATGGTGGAAAGGATCTTTATCAAAGCGTACCAGAAGCGACTTCCAGTATTCTTCTGAGTATTATGGAGCTTTGGGTATCTATTGATAGCTATGCAGTCATGGCATTCCCGATGCTGGCGGAATACCACCCTGTGTTCACTGTAGATGTCTTGAACTCTTTGCATATTGAGCGTACACGGGACTTTAAGAGACTTCAGAATATTGGGGAATATCTCAAAAAACGGGTAAATAGCGCCCATGATAAAAGATCTATCTTCGCTAATCCTTGTAAGGGGTGTTTCGCCGATCGATACGTGCAATTTTCTACAGAAAGTACAAGGTTCGATGAACTACGGGATCACATTGAGGCAACAGCAGAGGCCGATCGTCTTCGGAAGGAAGCAGAATGGATAACGAAGAGTGCTGAATATGAGAAAATTACACAAGAAATTCTTGTTCTCACTTGTCAGTATCGATTGACAGACGAGCTTCCTCCACAGCGGGTTCACGATGATCGTAACTGCAAAAAATGTTACCTAGAACGCAAAGCGCGACGAATCAGAGTCACTGCCCATGAACATCCCCTCCCGGCTGACGGTCCTACTATGAGAGCTACCCTTTTCGAGATTTCAACTCCCCTAGCTTTTGCTATTTATCGAGATATTACCTGGCGGATTATCTCAACACTAGCCCTCCCTGGCCTCCTGGCATCGAATGAGCCACGACTTATAATCCAAGAATACTCGCAACTTTCCAAATTCAAGAAGAAAAGTTACGCAGTTGTAACTTTGGCATCGACAAAGAAATCCTTTCTTCAGACACACCTGGCAGAGGTCTCGTTGCCGACAACCTTGGAAAAAGTCTGCTTGCCTAACGGGCTTTTTCTATCATATTACGATACAAGTAAAACTCTGTGGCCAGGTCGTCTGACTCTGTCGCCAACTTTCTATCATCACTTCCCACTTCCCATACCGGAAAATTCTCCTTTCGCATCACTCATCAAAGACCTCGATCCAATGCACCCTCCAAGCTCCTATGATGTGATTGCAAGCCAAACGAAATGTCCTCCCGGGATGAATGTACACGAGTTCTTATCATACCAAGGTTTATTATCTGGGTATAATCGACGACTACCTTCAATTCTAATAGAGCTGGCGTCTTCAAACTTAAACTTCAGCTCAGAAGCCGCTACTTCACTCGTAAAATACCTTCTCAATCAAGCGGGCCCACCGTTCCCAGGAGAGCCCCTACGTATGGTCCATAGGATGTTCAATGACTCCAACTTCTCGTTCCAGCTTTTGAAACAGATAGAAGGTCGGTTGAAGCTGGTATCATCAAACTGGAGGGAAGTACATTGCATGGAAATGCTGATTGTCCTGTTATCACGAGCTATTGATATATGGGCTTTTCGCGATAGAGAATCTATCTTTCTAACTAAGGCGATAGAATTGTTGGAAGAAGTGAGGACTACGATATCAAAATGGTTATTGAATCTCCATAAGGAAATTGATAACGCAGAGACGACAGACTCTTGCCGTCGATTTTCCGAGTTCGCATTATGGGCGGCTCTATTAGGTAGGTCTACGTACTTTGCAAATGGCCAACATCCATCAATTTTACCCTTCGATGCCATGAAACTCGAATTCTTCTTCGAAAGCTCCATCATTCTCCAGCATAGTTTATTTACGAAACCGAGTTTACTACCTTTAAATCTCCGAAATGCGCTTGCTAGAGACTTGAGAGTCGTCCACAGCATCCGAAACTTCTTAAGTACGGCAATTGCAAACTCTCCAGAGGCGCTCAATCTTGCTTTACGAGTCGCCTGGCCTCAAGAAGAAGACATGAAATATCTTGTTCCGGAGATTCTAGAAAGTCCCAATTTATGGTGGGTTCGTATGGGAATCGCACCTACCAATACTAAGAAGGCTCAGACAGTTTTATTTCACTTACTCGAAGGACATCTCCTTCTTGATGGAAAACCTTTGGGCCAGCTTCCTTCAGAGCATCGTAACAATACAGTCCTCACGACCCTCTTTGGGAATCAAAATCTATTAACAGTGCCATCACGGCTTCCGGAAATGACTTACATGATTTCTCGTCAATGCGAAAATCACTGCGTCCACCTTGGATTTAGGAAGCGAATATTGATCGTTCGAGCTGAAAGAAATGGATCCCTCTTAGAATACATCCCGCAAAATGTTTTCAGAAATGAGAAAGGGGTCGAAGATCTGCCAGCATCACTCACAGACGGATGCTATCACTGGCTGAACCTCAGACGAGGAACTCTTCATATTCGGCAGGTATGCTGGAGAGATAAGAAGAGCGACTGGACCATCGACCTCAACACCAAAAAAGCTTGGCGGAGGACGGTTTTGTTAGTGGACAAATTCAGCACCGTATTCAAGAAGGTGGCTGCAATTTTCGACAGATTCGAGCCGGAGAGATTTTTGACTGTCTATCAGCCTCAAGATCGGTTTCTCTCCGTCGAAATGAGACGACTTGAATTGACTTGGCAGGTTAATCAGCAAGGACATTTGCAGAGCATGGCACTTCAATCTTTCGTTGATTCAAACCAGGATGCAGGCACCTGGTACGGTCTCAGAAACATGGTCGTCCTCCGAGACATCGCAGGTCGTTCCAGAAGCATTATCACTCCTCTCGGTAAAACTCGAATCAGACTTGACGGCCCTCATGTGGAAGTAGATATCAATCACAGTGAAGCATCCTACGGTCGATACCACATAAATACGACTCTCGGGAGACTCGACTGTCCACCAGAACCATGGCTGCTTTACACTAAAGCTCTACTTCATGCATATACTTCTTTCATAATCCCGGATCCCCTTACCGGGAAAACGGGGACGGAAGAGTCACTGCACTGCTTACGATCCGGTTACTGTCAACCTTGGACACCCTTAAATCCTCGCCACTATCAAATGCTCGAAAGTCTTGCAAAACTTACACCCCAACGCGATTACTACCCCGAGGAACTCAAAGTAATGCAGAAGGTTACATGGGATAACCGACTTCGTAGTCATGCTCAAAATGAACATTTCTTTTTCGTTGTGAGAGAAATCGTCGTTAAATCCGAGCAGCTCAAGATGTTCAGTCATGATACCAGCGATCCCGTTTTCTTCGAGCGTCAGAATCTCGAGCTTTACAAACGCAGCAAGGAGCGACGAAGTTTGTATGAACGTAATTCTTCAAACTACACTTCCAAAGGCCCTTCAGCCAATGCTTACCATTCGAGAGGTGAGCCTGCAACTTTTTCTGGCCGTCAAAATGCTTTCGAGGTTGCTTATCACCTTCATAATTGGTCTCAAAATCTGCCCCTTCCACATGATCTAGCAACTGTTATGGAAGGATGGCAAAATATCGGAGGGTTCGAGAATGTACTAGACAAAGTTCTCCTAAGCGATAAGCTTAACTTACATCTACCCCTCTATTGGGGAGCTCTTGTTCGAATATGCCAAGGAAGTGACCGAAAATGTCGATATAAACTCATGTTCTTATTAGCGCTACTAACTTTCAATCCTCTTGTCCATATGGATGCTGTTCGAACATTGATCGCTTTTGCTACAAATCCGGAATTTAAAACATGCCAATTACCACTCGGTAGCTCTTTCGCTAATTTCCGTCAGAACCCGGGTGTCAAGCCCGATACGCTGAGACTTCTTATCAAACCATATTGCAAAACATACTCTAAATCAGAACTCCAAAGCATGGGAGGCTTCACTTTGAACACCAAACTTCGGAAAAAGCTCGAAGCAGCGGAAACCGCTTTTAATAGGTGTGTCGAAAATGAATGCAAGAATCTCATCGACCATTTGATAGAACAATGGCCATGCTTGCAACCTACCATATCTCCGGCTTTCGACAATGAACTGATCGACGTTGCCCAAATTCTGCCTATCATACAGCCGGAGTGGTCACGTCTCTTTTTCAATCTACAGCTCTCCCATCATATCAGTGATGTCCAACGCATTATCAATGCCTTTAATCTCCAAACATCAGAACCAAGGCTAAGTCAGGGAGCACGAAGAGATCAGAAGAACGAAAATGGCCAACCATATTTGAATTCGCAAAGCTCTTTATACTGCCTTTTAAATGCTCAAGGCTCTAGTGCTTGGTCTTTACTTCTAGGGGCTTTTCTCAGATCTAAGAGGGAAACAATCTTTTCCAAATCAAAGGCAGAGCTTACCATCACATTGAATCCCCCATCGCATCAGGCGGAAATAAACGAGCTCGAGGGAATCATTGACGAAATTTCAAAGAAAAATTCGATTGTCAGGCAGCGGTATGCCCAAGACCTTCGACAGAGTGTCGCAGCTTACAAACGCCTTTCTAGAACCTCTATGGCTCAAAACAAGATGATATTCCCCATATCTATTGGTGCAAAGATAGAAGAATCAAGAGACAAAGTCAATATGATATATGATGAAATATGCGAAGTTCTGGTGAAATCTGAACCGCATCTAAAGTGGCTGAAGAAGGGAAACTTGTTTCCTTGTATTACTAAAGTCTCTCTTCTTGAGGCGCTCAGGTCTAAGAATAATATTTCATTTGGAACTGAGATGCGGGAGGGTTTGGTCCTGCTCGGTTTGTTGATTACCGAACTCCAACAATTGATTCGTGTTGAGGCATTCAGGTTGAAGTGTGACAGCCAGCGAATTCTTGACGAAGAAAACAATATGGGGCATCAAAACTGGAATCCAATGGAAATCCCAGATTGGTTGTTATTTGAAATCGATTCCAACCTTTTGATTCGGCCAGATCAAATTGAAGTCGCGCATGCAAATATACGGCCGGCGTCCGGAAATAATTCCCTTTACAAATGAACATGGGAAAAGGTGAGAGAAATCAAAATTGATTGTGGGTAGCAGTAACTAATATGGGATAGGGAAAACTTCTTGCATTATGCCTATGGCAGCCGCCGTCCTAGCTGATAGTAAGCGGCTTTTAAGAGTATTAGTACCACGCGCATTACTCCTACAAACTGTACAAATGATCCAAGCTCGGCTAGGCGGACTCGTGGGTAGAGAAGTTCGTCATGTTCCATTCTCGCGGCGAACATCAACATCTACCAAAACAATCAAAACGTTCCACGAGATACATTCCAAGATCCTCAGAAGTGCAGGTCTGATAGTGTCGCTTCCAGAGCACAATTTGTCATTTATGCTTAGTGGGTTGCAGCGTTTATCCGACGACCGATTAGAGGATGCCAAGCCGATGGTTCGGATTCAATCATGGTTGAACAAATTCTCTCGAGATATTCTTGACGAGAGCGATTTTACACTTGCCGTGAGGACACAATTGATATACCCCTCGGGGTCTCAAAAGGCATTTGACGGACATCCACAGCGTTGGAAAACGGCAGAAGCTCTTCTAGACCTCGTCCAAAGTTATCTCCCTGACATCCAAGCTCGACATCCAAGAAGCCTTGAGGTGGTTAAGCGATCTGGAGGAGGGTATCCTTTTATTTATTTCCTCCGTCGAGATGCCGAAGAAGATTTAATTAAGCGGCTGGTCAGTGATATATGTGCTGGCAGAACATCAATCCTTCCTCTGACAGATTATTCCGAGGACGTTCAACGCTCTGTCAAACAGTTTATATCTGAAGGGAGAATATCACAGGCTCTATGTGAAGATATTCGTCGCTCCTTTTGCCACCAAGCTGCCGTGCTCAAGATAATTTACCATCTTCGGGGATTGTTTGTTCATAGAATTTTGCTCCTTGCCCTAAAAAAACGATGGAACGTTCAGTATGGCCTCCACCCCACTCGAGACCCAGTAGCAGTTCCGTACCATGCGAAAGGGGTCCCATCAGAACAGGCAGAGTGGGGGCATCCTGACGTTGCTATACTTTTCACCTGCTTATCATTCTACTACCACGGCCTAGGTATCGGACAGCTTGGACAAAGCCTCCGATTTATACTTCAGTCGGATGATCCAGCTAGCGAGTATGAGCGATTCACACATAGCTCGGATACGTTACCGGGATCTCTCCGCGAGTGGAACGCCATCAATGTGGACGACGATGTTCAATTGAATGAAATCTGGAGCCACGTTAAATATAACGTCGTCGTCATCAATCATTACCTCAACAACTTTGTGTTTCCAAGACATGCCAAACAATTTTTAACCAAATTGCAAGCTTCTGCGTGGGATCTCCCTTTATACTCTGATGGCCTTTCAGCTTCAAGCAAATACGGCAAGGCGATTACAACCGGATTCAGTGGTACCAATGACAACAAGACAATGCTTCCACTGACGATTACACAAGACGACCTTCCAACCCTTTCTCACACAAATGCAGAAGTTCTGACATATCTACTACAACCAAGAAATAGAACGTGCGAGCTGGCAGCAGATTCGGAAGGTCGTCGCTGGTCTGAAAAGATGTTGCTTGAGAAGTTGAAACATGAAAAAATCCGTATTTTGATAGATGCAGGCGCTCAGATCCTAGAGATGGACAACTTTCAGTTAGTGTCGATGTGGATGGCTATAGACACTCAGTCGCAAGCAGCCATATACTTTGACGAAGCTAATAAGCCTTTCGTTCTTTTTCGCAATGGAAATAAAGTCCCATTATTAGCCACACCATACGCCGAGGATTCTACTGGTTGCTTAATATATCTTGACGAATCACACACAAGAGGTACCGACCTGAAGATGCCCCAGAATTCCAAAGGTGCTCTCACCATTGGTTTAGGACAAACGAAAGATCATACCGTTCAAGGTAAGTTTCCAAACTAACAGTCGGTACTACCATCTTGGATCAATGCTAAACCGCAGACTCCAATAGCTGCTATGCGACTACGACAGCTTGGGAGCACACAATCGGTGGTATTTTTCGCGCCGCCAGAGGTCCACCAAAGCATTGTTGATACTCGGCAAAAAAAATTCGGTGATAAGGTTGATTCTCGAGACGTTGTTATTTGGTTACTACACCAGACTTGTGTCGGTATCGAGCAATTACAACCTCTCTATTTCTCACAAGGAATGGACTTTTGCCGTAGAATTCAAGCTACTTCCGATAACCCAGAATTTCTCGAAGACCCAGCCCATTTGAAAGAATATCTGAACACCCTACGGCAACCAGAACAACAAACATTGAGGCAAATGTACGAACCAAAGCAGGCACCGAAGAGCTGCACCACGATCATGGAACCATCACCAGGAATAGCGGAGTTCATCGACGAGCTTAAAATCCGTCGGAGAGGTTTCCAAGACACAGGAGAGGCAGTCCACGGGTCCGCTCTTCAAGAGGTTGAACAAGAGAGAGAAGTGGCCTTTGAAGTAGAATCCGTGCGAGAGGTCCAAAAACCTATTCATTACATCCCATACAAGTTCCCTGGGTTACATAAAGATCTGATCACTTTTGTTCACACCGGTAGAGCTTTGATAGGCACTGGAGGATATGAGCCCGCGTTCCTTGCAATTCGTCGAACATGCTCTCTAGGAGAAAAATACAAAATCGACCACAATGCAAGCTCGGGACAACTCTACGTCTCTATAGAATTTACTAAAACTGTGCATCCATATTGCGGGAAATTCAACGATAACTTCCAGGTCAGTACTCTAAGAGTAAAGCTTTCTTCTACTGGAACTAACGATTCTACTCCCTAGCGCCCCGTTAATTGGATTCTTATTAGCACCATGACAGACGTTGCAATCATCATCACTCCAGAAGAAGCGGAATATCTAATCCCACATCTGAAAACGCAAACAAGAGCCGAGTCTGTTCACCTCTTGACATATGCAGCACCGATTACTCGCAAAATGATCCAATTTGATAGTTTGAAATTTTTTAGTATTCCAGACATCAGTGCCGACTGGACACCACCCGAAAGTTTATCCGTGGAGCTCGGAATTCTCGCTGGCAGGCTTTACTTCGCTTTCGAGCATTCTAGCGCTATAAGAAATTATTTTAACCTTGAAAATAAGTGTTCAGAAGAGGAGGGACCTAGTAGAGGCTCCGTATTCGCGACCCGGCCGTTGTCATTCCTACAAGAGTGGCTAACGCTTAAGCGCAAAGGCCAGGACTTTCTACACACGCCAATGGGTTATCTCTGTCAAAGCAAAACCCTGTTGAAAACACACACTTTCTTCCGTGAAAACAATACAGTAGAAGAAGCAATGGTCGAATCACAAACAGGGGTGGCAAAAATCGATGACGTAGACGATGATGGAGGTGACCCTGAAGATCCTGAAGATTCTGGCGATGAAGGCGAAGGGGCTGGTAGCGTTCTCTGCTAGCCCAGAAACTCGCTCACTTCCAGACTTGATATTTGATTGCATGTTAATTTTCTCATCAATTTAGCATCCGTGGATAGAATTCAAGATACGATATAGCAATTTTCTCAATTTTATATTACTTTATTAAAAGTTTTGTTCTCACGCAAGATAGCGATTGGTATTAAATATTAATGAATTTCTTTAAGTTTACATCTCTGCCCGGAGAAAGAGGGGCGTTGCAACTTATGCGTAGTGGTGATTTGCAGGGTTACAAAGCGAACATGACAATTAGTAAACCAAATACGGTAGCAACGCTAAGAGTAAAGTAAGAACTGCCCGCACCGGAGCTATAGATGGGCGGAGGAAGCGAGGTCGTAACGTTTCCAGCAACAGAGCTTGTGCAAGTTGTGGTGGTGGATGTCATCGTGATAGTCGAAGATGCAATGGCACTCGTGGTGGAAGAACCGACGGTAGTTGACGAACCACCAGCGCAAGCACTACAAGAGGCAAATTGCCCAGTTCCATCGGTTGGTTGGCAGACGGCGAAGGGTACTTGGGCCTCCCCGCAGATGTAGGCGCAGCAGCTGTCATAAGGAGTTGGGCAGACGCCGGCAGGAGCACTGTAAGGACTACATGTCGAAGCAGAAGAAGTTGTCGAAGAGACCGTAGTTGTGGTTGTGGAGATAGCTGTAGTAGATGAACCACCTGCGCAGGCGGTACATGTGGCAAATTGGCCGGTTCCATCGGTTGGCTGACAGACAGCAAAGGGCACTTGAGCTTCGGCGCAGATATATGCGCAGCAACTATCGTAAGGGGTGGGACAAACTCCAGCGGGAGCGCTAAATCCTGCACTGCATGTTGAAGTAGTAATAGTTTGAGCCGAAACGCTGGCTGCGAGGAGGCTAGATTGCACAAAAAGGTTGTAAGTCGCGTGAATTCTATTCATCGACTGTAGCATCGATTCATCAAAGAAAGGAGTAAAGTTTAAGATTTACCTGAGAATAGGAGTGTGGAATTTCATAGTGATAGTGTTTGTTGCTAGCTTTGGAAACAAGTGTTAACTTAAGATCGTGATGGATCGATAGCTTTAGTGAGAGGGAAGCAGAATACGATTTAGCCTTGAGCTTGAGGTAGAGGAGGGGGAGAAGGCGCCGTTAAAGATATAAATTATCAAAATATCGCGTCCCCTGAAGTCAGCTTCCGCAACGATAATTGAGCCCGATCATCGCTTTCGCTCCTGCCGTGGAGGGCAACTGCAGGTCGTTTCCCAAGCTAGCCCGAAAACGCGACCCGATTTGCGGGCTCAAATTGCGGTTTGCGACACAGTTGATCATTTCCCCTGCAGTCGAGCGAGGGATGTTTGTGCGTGCTGCGGTGCAGCCCTGTCGCATGAGCATTAATTCCATTTAGAATGGACATTCCGATAGTAAGCGGATGTACCAAGTGGCTTTCCTTGAGTTGAGGAAGAAAAGGCTTGCCTATAGCCTAGTCCCCTAGCTGCGCCGCTCCCAAGCCGAAGTAAAATTATAGCTTCCTTTCTAGGCCTAGACTCTATTTTGGGAGCACAGATAATCGACAAGTTACCGTTACCTCACGGCTGGGCAACTTCCCATCTGGCCAGCGGGGCTGAAAACAAAAAAAAAAAAAAAATGTGGAAATTTACATTGAAGTTTAAATTATGCATCAACTTTTAGAACGTAAAGGCATACGGTAGCGTATTGCGCCGGGGAAGAGTGACTTTCCAATGTCGGTTGACAGTATTCAATCAATTTTAAGGCTTTTGCATGCCCATGGCGCCTTGTGTTGTAACGTTGATCGCGATGGTCCCGACGTCATGGTCTTAGAGAGATCTATTTTTGGAGTCTGTTGTTCGGGCGCTGGATGGAAAGAAACAAAACACGACAACAAACGAAATCCATTTCAGGAGCCATTTTCTTGGAATCGATCAAATCGTGACTAGGGAAACGCGACACTCGAGAGCTCGAGAAGTGGCGGGGATTTTTTCAAGAGTAAAATCGCATAAAATAACTGACTGATTTGTTATCTCAGAGCTCGATCGCGTCGCCAGAATGCGATTCACGTTAGCAGCTTGAATACCAGCCAAAACCACGATTCGCAAATTTGCTGGTGGCGCGCACCGTTAGCGGGGTTTGCCAAGAAAGCTCGTCGTGCAATGTCACCGAGATGTCGCACTTTTATGGTTGCTTTGCTGGACTGTTAATGATCGCCCTTTGTCTAAACATCTGTTGTTAAATACTCCCCACAATCTTAGGTCGCCTTCTCATCGCAGCATCATAGCAAGTGTATGCCAAGTATATCGAAGCCATAATCAGTCGGAACACGAGTTTGTTCATATAGCGATGTAATCTATTAAAATATTAATCATCACGTGTGGCTTTTTTCCCCGCGCTTATTCATCAATGCTCTGAGCTCAAGACGGCTTTTACAATATTGCCTTCAAAAGCATCACTATGGCTATACCTAAAGTCCTATGCTTTGGCCTTGCAGGGGTATGAAGATATATAATGATATGCCAACCTTAAGATATTGGCAGAGAAACTGACATCTCGAAATACATATCAAGGTAGCTGGAATGCTCTACTCCGCTTCGGCTGGTGCTCGGTTGAACCGTTGATTCAATTGATAAGATAAGTGAATAGTCTGCAAGTACAGTGCCCACCCAACACACTGCACCACAGCGGATATGAAGATGCACCGTTTGTGGACATGATCTAAATTCCTGCCACTGCGAGCTAGACAATGGGCCGGGAACCGACCGCCTACAATATCAAAGTATCGTTTTATAGCCATCTGTGAACGTTCAATATCATACATGATTAAAAGGCCCTTAAAACGCTACCGCCACCTAAGCTTGCGAACCCGAACAGCGCAGTGCAGCAAACATGATAAAATTGAGGACCATGATCCTAACATTATCAATATTGTTTCCCTTCAGTAAAGGGTGAGGGTTGGCCTGGAAGTCAAAGTTGCCTTGACACAGGTTGGCACCACCGTCACCGTCGTTATACAAGCGCAGTTCTGGTTTCCACAAGGATTTCTCGTTGTCGTTATAGTTGAAGGTGGTTGTGTAGCACAGCAGCAAGGAGCCGTAATTGTCGTCGTCGATACAAGTGCGCGCTTATCAAGGGCAATTGGACAAATCGCGCAAACATACTCGGGGCAAATAGGAGGTCGGACGTAAACCGGAGCCACAGTAGCTGTTACGGAATAAGGACATGGCCCGCAATTCACCGACGAAGGTGTCGTTGTTGGCGTTAATGTTATCGTAATCGGAGGTAATCTCGTTATGGTTGGTCTAAACGTAACAATGATCGGAGACACGATTTCAGCATCTTGAGCTGCGGCTCTATTGCGATATTGGCCACCGTTAGTACAGTATTATCTTAAGAGCACACTTCGGATGATTTTCGATTGAAGGCTTCTCTTACAAAGTCGCTGCTGTTAAAAATCCCAAGACCGTCAAGACCTTCATTTATTTACTTAAAACTTTTGGTCGGTTAGTGTCGACGAATGATTACGATAGATGTAAAATGAGTTTATATGGCCAAAAAGAGGCTAAAATTTTTCCAATGATGCTCTCATATAATTTCAAAGAATCTCTCACAGGTGCGATAACCTCCCTTTTAACTCTGTTGTAACAAAGTATTACAATTCCAAACCCCTCACTGTAATATACGCCGCCAAGTTCGGGCATTCAACAGAATGGAAATCTAATAAGGCTTAATGGTCACACCTTGACATTCTCCGTTTCAATGTAATAACTCCATCCAATTCTTCCGCACATCGATCACAGATATCAGATCGTTGTCTTTACAATTACAGGATCCCAAACTTGCCATGGGTAGATTCGCTTGTCCCTGGCCCTTCTCCACAACGCACCCGCACACCCATTGACGCACCAATGATTCTTCGTAACAGGCGAGTTCTCAAGAAGCTTGGCGTTGTAAGGACGGAATTCAGTGCAAACTTTTACCGAGCCGACGGTATACAGGCCCGACATTTCGAGCCTCCAGATAAAGGTTTTGCTTCAGGGTACAAAATTCTTTACCTCCCCAGACGCAAAATTTCCCGATATTTTATCGAAACCCTGGTAGTCCGTGGGCCAATGAGACAATCCCCTCGGTAAAGGCCTACCAATTTTCCCTGTTTGAGGATGCGGCAAGCAATTATTTAGACGCAGAGCGAAGTGTATCGAGTAATGAATGGAGTTCACGAAAAATCCTCGACCTTACCGTCATGATATTCTTAGTCCCGTTTTCAAATACGAAATAATCTACACGTACACTACAATCTTGCGCAATTGATTCTCTAACTGACCTGAAATCGCAATCGCGCGGGCCGTCGCAGCATAACGCTACAATGTACCACGACTGGCCTAAGAGCAGCGATACGAGATGTATTTAGTCAAAGTCTTTCGATATATGTATACGGATATTTGAATATGAATGGGGTTTTAATGCTCTCATTCAGTATACCTTCCCAATTTTGATACTTTGTGCGGTGCCATCAACCTCCCGGCGTTACTTCCTTCAATCGGCATTCTTGAATCCAATCTTCGGGCCAATCGATTCTTTCGCAGCCTTTCCTTCGCAAAGGTCGTCGCGCAACGCACTACCCCAGGTCTGGGTACAAGACCGCTCCTTCAACCGGCGAACTGCGAGACCGCCTCTTGATGTCACGCAACGCATGAACTCTGCAAGTTTGATTTCCAGCTTAATCGAGGTCTTATGATATCGAAATGACAATTTGCTGATAACGTTTTATCAACATCATTTGCGATGTATTGGAAAGAATTTTGAGGTAAAAGAACCCTCCTATGAAAGATAAGTTGTTCTTGAGATCTAAGAAATCCCATTAAACTTGCAATTTTAGATACCTAATCAAGCAAGCAAGCTGCACTCGGTAGAATTCTCGAACCAAAGGCGTTTTATTTCAATGGTAGGATTTCCAGAGTCAGTAATTACTCGCGGAAGTCCGGGACATGGTAATCCAATAACAACTTAGTTAGAGGCCAACACATTAGGATCTCTGAGGGGCCCATCGAACTTACCAGAGAAGCCGAGGGTTTGCTAGCGTGAGAACTTGGGTGACGGTGGAAGCGAGGTCCACACCCAGACTAAACCGCAGAAAATGGATATTATCTCTAAATAGCGTAGTCTCTGCATGAGCCAGCTCTTTTTGGCAAAGGTACCATTTGTCTGAGTATCGCACCAGACTGGTTTGAGTAAGGTCGTTTGACAATTCAAAACATATCTCCAACGCCCTCTGACAAAGTTGTCGTAAAGCATTCTACGGAGTCATATTGCGGAGGCTTTCACGGAGAATGAACGCATCCGTGTACCATAGACGTACATTAGTTTTGAAGAAATGATAGCAAATGCTTTCATAGACGGATGTGCCAACGGATATATCTCTTGGATTCAAACCTTGAGATTAATTGTTACATAACCATCATCCACTTCCCTCAATACCCGACAACCTGCTGGCAGATTGTCTTCCACTCATTTTCTCATATCTCTCAAGGCCGGCCTTGACGTTTTCCTCAGATCTAAACCGCCTAGAACCTTTATTTGATCACTTTAAAGGCCTGGGTTATGTACATGTTGTAAAAACGAGCACCTCCGCTAATAACCTAGCTTTTGCACCGAAATGTCTCCTCTATTTTTATACGCAGCGTTCATAATAGCCTTTTTCTTTGAGGTTACGATAACATCACCAATAGGAACCCACAACAGACTGACTCCATTCGGAGTCTCTCGACGAAATGCCGGTACTTCGAATGCCGGTCCAAATGTTAATGTCCCCAACCCAAATTTCCAACTCCACATTACGAGATTTAATCCGAACATAACACTTCATATAAACAGACCCTCAGGTCTCCCGAACGGCACTGACCCATCCGCCACAAGTGCTGATACTTCGCCTACATCAGATGTTCAAGATGCTAGTAACACAGGCACTGGGGATACCAATACTTCCACGAATAATGGTAGCACCGACGTAAACAACGGGAACGACACGAATCCAGGTACCACTGATACCAATACCGCCACAAATGACCCCAATACTAGTGGTACGAACACTGGCGATAATAATAACACGGATACAACGGGAACCAGCGATAATACCAACTCTGGAACTACGAATACAAATACCAATGACTCCGGAACCGGAACCACCGACACTAGTAATAACAATACTACTGGTGATAATAACTCCGCAACGACGGATACTAGTAACAATAATACTACTGGAAACGGTGACACTAATACTAATAGCTCCGGAACCACAGACACCAGTACTAACGGTTCTGGGAACACCGATACTAATAACTCTGGAACCACAGATACTGGTACGAATAACTCTGGGACCACGGATACTAGTGGTAATGATAACTCTGGAACGACTGATACCAGTGGTAATAACAACTCTGGAACTACAGATACTAGTGGTAATAACAGTAACACCGGGACCACGGATACAAGCAATAATAACTCTGGTACTACAGATACAAGCACAAATAACTCTGGGACCACAGATACAAACACCAACAACTCTGGAACAACGGATACCAGTGGTAATAACAACTCCGGGACCACAGATACTAGTACTAATAACTCTGGGACCACGGACACGAGTGGTACCGGTAACAACGATAATAACAATACAGGCACTACAGATACTAGCAACAATAACAATACTGGTGCTACTGATACAAGTAACCCTAATACTGGAAACACGGGTGACGGAAATACCATTAGTAGTAGCAGCATATATTCGCTACCGGCTAACAGGAATTTCCCATCGACGAGAATTCAAGCTAGCACGCAGGGTTTTGTAGCATCAACGAGGCTTTACTCCGGATATCCAAGCAGTTTTGTAACATCGACAAGGTCATACCTCAAATATCCGAGCAGATCTGTGTCTTATATTGCCCCGACAGGCTCGATTGCATCAATACGGTCTCCTCTATTGAGTCGCCCAACTTCTAGGTACGAAATTAGCCAATCTGCGAGATATGTCCCAGCTGGGTCCACTGCATATAACGCTCAACCCACTACTGGGCAGTACTCATTACTTCGCCCGAGCGCTAGCCAAAATCTTCAACAGTTCAACAATAGACTAGCCGCAAGTAGCTTGGTAAGAAATGGGCCAGTTCCGAGTACTGCAATCTTCTCACGTCCCTCTGTGTACCCAAATGGTCAGATTTTACAAAATCAATATTCGAGGGTTTTGAGTGCTCCGTATACTCAAGGTGGACCTACCAAACCAAGCAATCTTCCAGCAAACAACCGAAACGAGCCGTTTGGTATGAATTCCTTACAGAACCAAAATCAACAAGCTTTGCGACCAAGCGTTCTACAAGGTCAAAATCAGCAACCATCCTATCAAAGTGGCATACCAAGACCCGGCCAAGTGATTCAATCAATATCCAACTTGCAATCGAATCTCCAAGGAAACAAAAACATCCCGTTTAACCCTCCGCAACAAACACCTCGCCCGAATTTCCAAGTCAATCAAAATCAAAATCCCTCAGGTCCAACTACCGCAATTCGGCCTGGCCAACAGACGAATAATAATAACCCAAATTTCTCAAATCGGCAGCAGGCAAACCTCGGTGCGAATAGCTTTCAAAACCAAAACGCTGCGTCGAGCCCCAGCCAGCTGCCTAGTCGTCCAAACTACCAACCCAATCGAAATCAGAACGTAGGCCAACAGAATTTTCCTTCTGGTCTAGTCCGGCAACCTTCCGGTTCAGCGTCTATATCTCTTCAGAACCAACAAGCTAGACCTGGTTTCCCAAACCAACGAAATCAGCAACTTCAAAACCCAAGCCCTCAGACCGTTCCAAATCGGTCCAATACTCCTACCTTCGGATCAGTGAATAACAATCTACCTGGAGCTCCATTCAAACCTAACCAGAGTCTAAACACGAATCGCTCTCAGAATAATAATCCACAGATACCATTTAGGTCCAACTCAAACTCAAATTCAAATTCAAATTCAAACGCGAATACTAACGCGAATACTAACCGGCCTCAAAACGATATTCCTCGGGGCCCGTTCAAACCCGCGAATCAGAATATGAATCAACGCCAAAATAATGCACCCGATATCCCCTTCAGATCTTCACCCAATCAAAATATGAACTTTAACCAACGACAAAGGAATGGCCTTGATATTCCTCTTATATCCTCGCCTAATCAGAATATAAACTCGAGTCAACGTCAAAGCAGTGTCCCGGCGGCTCCGTTTAGACCAGGACCAAACCCAAATATGAATGGACCCCAAAACAACTTTCCTGGGCCTCAACCCCAACGTGGTCCCAATCAAAATATGAATCAGCCTCAGAACGGCTTTCCAGGGTCTCGGTTCCAACCTGGCCCGAATGCAAACTTCAACCGGCCTCAAAACAATTTCCCTGCTGGCCCAACTGGACCTCGCCCTGCTCCAATGGGTCCTCGGCCGGGCCTAAGTGGTCCAGGCCCTCGCCCCCGATTTTAATGTAAATTGTATCCCTTTCGTGTCTAACACAATGCAATGAACAATGTTGCATTTTGCAAATCCCTGTGTTGCGATACTTTGGTATAAAACAATGCGTCGTCATCCACACATTGATCTGAACTATTGGTAATATAACACTTAAATAAATTAAACAATCTTAGATGCGATAGCTTTATCATCGCAATTGATGGTAACTTTTATCATTATACCCTGTAATATTAACTTGCGTTTTAAATATCAATTTTATTGTGATCCTTCGGGATATGTTGGAAAGACCATTGCCAAGGACATAGAATACCTAACCCCATCTCATATGCATCTATAACATCTAATTCGTTCAATTCGTTGGCTCATGTTGCGAGTCCGAAGTAAGAATTAATACATGAACAGTGGTTTAAGTATTTAATTATTCAAACGTTGTTCTAATGATTTATACATCAACAAAAGCTTTATTGACTTCTGGTTCCCGTCGTGCCCGTCGACCCCTTTCCCAATACACAACTCCGATTGCAACACGCTCAGATAGAGATCGCAGGTCAGTAGCTAGTATACATACGCATATGGCTCAAATATATCTGGATTTTGTCGCATTCGCACATTAAACTCTTCGCTTCGAGTTCATGCCTTCGCATTCCAATTCTTAACTGCTCGCCAATGCTGTTGCGACTAGATTGGGAGGCCGTGAATGCAGCTACACTCGGTAAAAGAGCATCATGCTCAACATGATTTGATCTTTAGTCGTAGGAATGAGACATATGCGACCGTATAAATTCACGCTTTCTACTCCCACGTCTTCGGATCTCTGGATACAAGTATTTTGATTGCATAGCACGGTTCAAGTACAAATTGCCCTTATAATACAAATGACTTTACGCAGGCTTGTGACATGTTATATCATCCACATTTGCGATAAAGATACCGTTTAGATTCGTGTAGAATGTTACAATCTCCGGCTCAATGATTTCCGTCACGATTTCATCGATTGCTTAATATAGGGAATTTTTTTACGTATGCAGCTACGGAGACCTCGCTAACCGGCGGCTCATAGGTCCTAGTTTCCAGTCGTCCGGTCAAAACTCATGACCGTCAAGCAGATCTCCGAGATTTCTGGCCACCTAGTATTCCGCCAGATTGGGTAAAGAGAGCCTTTATTATTCTTCGGAGAGTTTCATAAAACCCAAGCAGATCTTAAGACCTGGGTTGATCCATATTTCCCGAATTACCCGAATGTGCCACACCTTGGTTCAACGACAAAGCAAAAAATGCCGTTTCGTTTGTCAGAACCTCGCAAGGATCTTCCACGCACGAGGTGATTGAGATATAAAAATTGAAACTACAAGGACATGCCTTCGGTGTAATATGTATACCTAGTTCACCGAAAAGCTTAGCGTTATATATCCGAAGTTCCCGCATTCCTTGAGGGTGGCCCGAGCTCTTAGATGGTTTTTTAATAGTCATTTTGGAAAACTAAAACTAGATAAATTAAGCTTATGTACCTTTACGAAATACTTAGGTAGTTCACTAAGCAATCTTCATTCTGCGGTCTTAAGGCCTGTGAGGAGATCGTCATCCATTTCCATTACCCTATTTGGATTTTGCACACTCAGCTAGCTATAATGTTTGAAACATGGGAGTTCGTATTCGGGCCGATCAGAGTGTCGACATCAAATCCTTGAAATTGGAAGGGAAAAAAATGCGCATGAACTAGAAGGGCATATATAGTGGCGTCTATATGTTATAAGCTGGACGACTGGAACCGCAATGAACGATTCGTACCATCTTGATCCGCTATAGCTCTTCTGTCGTAGCACACACTAGGTCAAGCTATATTATACCCAAAGAATAATAGAAATAGCGGTAGGTTTAACAGAGAAGGCTTGCGATTGTGAAAGTTAACTAATCGACAGTGACAGGGTTCTAGAAAAAAATTCGAGAATAGCTAACACTATAGTGTGGGGAAAGCTACCGAAACGACTAAATCGACGGCCCACCAGAAAACTCTATTAAGACATGTGGATTTCTTTGATTGCATCAATTTTAGCTGTGTGTCTCTTACCAGTTGGTTTCGGACATTGTAGGTGTATTCGACATTTTCTCTATATTTTCCTCGACGATTTTCTGACCACCAATGGCTTATTCCCTAGATACCTTCCCTAACCTCATTCGCAATGAAATTACCTACGGAGACTACCAATATATCCGCCGTACCTTTAATTATGACACCTACTATCCACTTTTCGACCTGAACTCTACCCAAATGCGTTGTTTTCAAGATGATAATATCCCGGATCCTGGCACTATTACCGTGAAAGCTGGGGACGACATTGGATTTGTCGTCTCTGGTCGCATCATTCACGAAGGACCATTGTTATGGTATATGGCCCGAGCCCCTACAGGCCAAACTGCGGCTTCGATGGATGGCTCTGGTCCTATTTGGTTCAAGATTAATGAGACTCACCCATTCATTGGAACGACTCCGGCCCCCCTTGACGCGTTTGCATGGCCATGGTATAGTGAGATCTCATCCACTCGATTGACAATTGTACATGCCACTGACTAACGACACACGTCAAACTAGATGCTACCGAGGTTCATCTGAAAATCCCGAAGTGTATACCGAATGGCCAATACCTACTGCGTGTCGAAAGCATTGCCCTTCACATCGCCTTCCTGGAAGGACAGCACGAGTTCTTTGGCGCGTGCGCTCAGCTCAAAGTTACGAACGGGGGAACCGGAAGGCCAACACCTTTTGCTTCATTTCCTGGCGCTTACACCGATGATGAGCCAGGGCTCTTTTTGGATATCCATGATGATTGGGTATGTTGAGTTCTAGATTTATTCATTGTGTTCAAATTTTCCTTTGATTCGGCTAGCTAAGATCATTTATTTAATCTAGGTGCAACCTGAGCAGTATGACGTACCAGGACCTGCGGTTTGGACGTGCTAGCACAAAAATATAAGAAAAAGACACAATAGTTATAGCAAATCCCTATGCCTGTAAGAGGCCTGGACATAGAACTAATCCGGATGTCTTCATATGTATATAAGAGTTTCTCTTGTAAAACAGCCACCAACCCTGTATGTATGTCGCTATTATCAGTAATTTTTATACATCTTATCGATATAAAAAGTTCCCCACTTACACATTCCACAAAGCATCGAATTTAGTCAATATTTGGGGAGACAGACAGCGCAGTTCAGCCTACTTTCTTCGCACAGCAAGCTCGCAAATCTTCTCCAAATCCAAAATCTCGGGTTCCAATTCTTTGATTTTCTTCTTCTTCTGTCGGATCAATCCTGGAATTTTCAAATGCGGATTAGCCATTTATGAATTCAATACGACCCACTCATGCATCCACCAGCACGCACTTTGAACTCTTTCGATCGGTTCATTGTGATGTCCTGCTCCCGAGATGTTTCCACTATCGCCATCGCTTTCGAGAAGGGATACTGTCAAGAGGGCCCCCCTTGGAGTTGGGGTGCCGCAGAGATAGCCGCCATCTTGGTCGGTTTCATCGGAATTAGCGTTGATGGAGCTTGACTTGCTAGCAGGTGCAGTCGAAGGAGAAGGGTCTCCCGTAGATCGAACAAAGACGGTGATATCCTGGCGGTAACGTGCTGTTGGAGAGAAGAGGTCTTCACAGCTCGTAGGACCCTCTGTTTCATCGACTTCCCCATCGCTACTAGGTTCGAGAATGAAGTTTGGGGAGCCTCATCGGTGTGAGTTCGAATGCGAGACTGGTCGAATGTTTGTTCCGCTGTTCGTTCTCCGGCGTGCTTTGAGATGGGTGCTGAATGGTATCTGGTGGCTTTTGATGAACGAGGAAGAGGATATTTGCCGTGCCAGTTTAAATTTTTCTCAGGATATGATGAAGATGGAGGAACGAAAGGAATGTTATCTGTTCACTTTCTCTTTTTAATGGAGAAGAAGAGGAAGAGAAGCTGTCACTTGCTCTAGAAGGAGGAGGCCTTGAGGTGCGGCGCGCGTAGTGAAGGTCTTTATATATGTAACACATATTGGTCCCTATTGCAAATTTTACAACATCAAAAATACAAGTCACGGACACTCAGTTAAAAGCCTAGAAAGAGCGTGGACAGGCATGAATGGCATAGTAATGGCTGCTTAGCTATCTATAATGGTTATGTATTTCACGAGGGAAGACACGCCGAGACTAGCTAGATGAACATATCAAGGAATTCTAAGCAGTTCACCACACACCAATGCAAAGTGCTTTAGAAGTTTGATGATATGTGATATCAAAAGTTATTATATTAATAGATTAGAGTATATTAGACTAAATCCTGCCATATTCCGACCAGTAAGCCGTCGTGTACATGTCCTTGAACTAATCTTGCAGCAATATGTAAGACATTAATACTAATTAAAAATTAAATAAGGTGGGTCGAAGGTATGGAGCGCATGTAAAGAATCCGAGAGAGTTTCTACTTCATTATTTGTCGGTAAGCGTCGCAGATTGGAAAAATGTACCGTTGGCATGGTGGGAATTCTCTATTCCTTCACTGATAAGTGTGGTAGGTGGGTGGGGCTGGCACGTATGGTGGTGGGGCTGGCACATATGGGGGAGGAGCGGGTCTGTATGGTGGTGGAGCCGGTCTATATGTTGGTGGTGCAGGCTTGTATGGCTTTGGCTGCGGCTTACAAGCTGGCTTGTAGGTTGGGGGAGCCGGTTTATATGGCTTTGGTGGTGGGGGAACTGGCTTGTATCCGGTTGGTGGTGGAGCAGTGGGCTTGTATGGTTTTGGTGGCGGATGAACAGGCTTATATTCCGTAGGAGGGGGAGTGACAAGTCTGTATGGCTTTGGTGGCGGGTGAACTACAGGCTTGTATTCTGTTTCGGGGGCGTGGTAGACGGGAGCTACCGGGCGATACGGTGCTAGCTTACGTGGTGGTGGTGGACGATAAACTGGCGGAGCTGGCTTGTAAGACGGTGACGCTGGTTTGTAGGGTGGTGGCGCTGGTCTGTACGGCTTTGGTGGAGGTTGGTACACTGGTGGAGCTGGTCGGTATGGTTGCGGTGGTGGTCTATTGTACGTTGGCGGTGGTGGTGGAGGAGGAGGGTACCACACTGGGGCCGCACCGTAGTTTGGCTCAGCGACCGGTGCCAGTGCTGCCTCTCTCTTTGCAGGTGCTGCTACAACAGGAATACTAGCGACACCTGAAATCAGGCTAAGAGAAGCCGCGAGGATGGTCAAATTTCGAAGCATCTTGAGGAGATTAATCGATATGTATACGAGAAGGCCGTGGAGGATTTGAAAAGACTGGTCCCGATAAGTCGCTAGTCTTGTGCTCTCGTTGTATATATACTATCTGGATCAGAATTCTTCGAAGCTCTTCACCAGTAGAAGATGAGAAGGCGATGATGGTGAGAGAACAGAACGAAGGCACGAGAGATCTTGACATCAATTTACGTGCTTGTATCTTTGGTTTCATTACCTGCTTCAAAGCTTCGATCCTGAATATGAATACCCAAACGCTAGCCCTAAAGTCAAGCTGTCAAAGATTCCTAACAAGTGTATCACCATTCATTGGGACATACATATTTGTTGGCTGTAATTTCGCTTTTAGATTTGATGCTCTGGAATCCTTTACCCGTCAAATTTGAGTGTGCTTAGACCGTTTTCGAAAATACTATCACACAGTCATCATACTGCAGCATACCCGAAGACTTTTCGAAGACCCCATATTGATTACGGAACGGGCCACTGGTATATCGAGAACAGTTTCATCTGCTACGGCCTCATAGCTCAGGCCTAAACCCAAACATTTGGTTCGGTATTCTTCATCAAATTTTAAGGGTTCCGAGGAATGTGTTGATCTTTAGTGGTTTCTTGGAACGCCATCTCGGGATTAACAGTGGCTAACTTAAGATCTCGTGGAATGTGATGTAATGAAATGCTTTCTCTGGGAACGCGCGTGCTCGATCCAAACAGCACTCCGAAGGGAGAATTCAAGCTTGCAACTGGATTCTTTTACCCATCAGATTGTCTAGAAATTATCCCTTGATCCTCGTCATATGAATTCAACTCGTCCTTAGTTTCCAGCACACGTTCTCTCATTGTTTCAAGACACAAAAATATCGCTTATCGTGTTTGCCTGATGCAGAATGCTCGAGTGCTGCGTTCGCATTCACCAGAGCTCCCGAGCTCAATTGAATCTGCTGGGGGCTGGCATAGTGTCTATTTCACTCAAGTCAGTAGTTCGAAGTCGAAGTCAAGGTGTAGGACCCCGAGAATACATGTTTGTGTTGCTGTTTAACAGGGAAGCTTTCGAGTTAACCAAATTAAGCTCCTTACCAGATTTGGCTGGGTCTCTTGCTTGTGCTTCCTCAGACGACTCATCGACTCTAGCTAGGCCAATTCTAGGCTTGTTGTCTGGCAGACCCAAGATTGAAGTTTCTGTTATCAGGTCAGGATATCAAAGTAAATTCGAGTAGGCCTTTACCCTATAGCAGGTCAGTTCACATGAGTCGATATAAGTCTCGACAATTCTTCCCTGCAACGATCACCTTATTACTGCACCTAAATTCTCAAATCGACTGATTGAGGTTACTACTCGTCAGTGGAAACGAAAGTCAGATTCGCTTTGATCCAAAAATATATATCAGCAAACACTTGGAAACGCTCTCTGAATATATATCCAGGTAGGCTAATTCTAGAGCACGCCGAGTCCAAGGGTAGGTGACTTGATGGTATCTACATTGTGGCCAGGTACTTGGCCTCGCCTTCTAACAATTAGTTATGACGCAGTGAGGACTTCAAACCGTTTTTTACTCTCCGCCAGCAAAAATCATCGATTCGTTAGTCTACCAACGGGCATGCACCAGTTATTGTTGCACTATCTTCTAAATTGACCGAGATTGATATTAAGCCACACATTTCACATATAGTATTCCGGCTATATTGTCTCCGCGAACTTGTTTAGTCCAGAAACATCAATCGCAACTCAGAAAGCTCGCGATACTGGATGTCGATAAAGTTTCTCGGGAAAGGGCGATCCTGCGTCCCGTGAGCTAATTACGCCTTATGCAGCGACTCGCGTCCGTCAATCTAGGCCTAGTACCTAACCTTCGCAAAATTCCCTGCAAACTCTAATCTCAACTTTATAGATTCAGACTCCACCGGAAATGATCTGTCCCCCAACATAAATGTCCCGTATCTGTCAAAGATAAATATACATCTTAAATTTAGTCCGAGTGTCTCTTAACTCTGCTCGAATTACTTTTTGGCTGTATCCCGAAATAAAACTTTACTAAAACTTCAACGTTGTGGATCCACCAGCTCAATACCCTCATTTCCGACACGTCGTCTTCTTCTTCAGGAATTTTGCGGCTCGTTAAATGGATTTTGAAACCACCAGGCCATCATTGTCCGACCCAATCCTCAGAGCAAACGATCTTAATCTACAAAACTACCTAGTTACATTGAACGCACTAACAGATCCTCAGCGCTTCTCTATATTTATTTCAAATATCTCGAATAATAATCCAGAGGTCGAGAAGAGTACTCGAAAATAAAATCTGAGGTACTACTTTGTTTTTGATACGTGGGGTACCTGTGTGTCCTCATCATGGAATATACTTAATAGTGCCATATATACGCAGGCCAGTTCTTCCACTATGGTAAGAAGGAAATGCCAACAAAACTTGCCCTATCAGCGATACGATTTTGTTGTTCATATATTTATCATTGTAGAATAGGTAGAAGTAAAGCGGTGCAAGACGCCGTATCCAGTATATTATTATATTTTTGTTAGGGAACTGCTACTCGGACTGAAATATAAGCTTCAAAAGTCTGTGCCGTATTTGCCTTGGGCACTAGAGTTGGCACCCCCGCTCAACAGCAGTTCGACTACGTTAATGTGACCTCTTTCAGATGCCGCCTGGAGCGCATTGCCATAGCGTCCGCCATGAGCGTTAACATCGGCACCCCCGCTCAACAGTAGTTCGACTACATTAACATGACCTCTTTCAGATGCCGCCTGGAGCGCATTGCCATAGCGTCCGCCTTGAGCGTTAACATCGGCACCCACGCTCAACAGTAGTTCGACTACATTAACATGACCTCTTTCAGATGCCGCCTGGAGCGCATTGCCGTAAACTCCGCCTTGAGCGTTAACATCAGCACCCACGCTCAACAGTAGTTCGACTACGTTAATGCGACCTCTTTCAGATGCCGCCTGGAGCGCATTGCCGTAAACTCCGCCTTGAGCGTTGACGTTGGCACCATTTTTCAGCAAGTTCTCCACTGCGTACAATAATCCTCCGTACGATGCATAATATAATGGCGGTGCTAGCTCATTGTTCCAGCTGGCCCGTGGCGATGGATCATCTGGACGGTAGAGATTGAAACAATTTCTGTAACTGTGAGAGTTCCCACGGCGGCCGAAAAACTTTTCAATGAACCCTCGCAGTCTTTCGTCCGTGCCCTCAGCAACTGCAGCGAACGTCATCCAATACTCCGCACAATATCTCGCGAATGGATAGGTCTTCGCGAGTTCCTCGGTCGAGACCTCGCTATCCAAATGCAATAAATACGCGAGGCAAACTGTTGCGATCGACCCTTTAGCTACACTCTCCTCCAAATCCCGTGCGAAACCGCCTTCGACTTGACCCGATATCAGATAATCTTCGATCGAGATATGCGAGAATCGAAGCACCACGGATGTGCTGCCTTCATTCTCAATAGAGGCCGCAACCACAAGACCAGGGCAATAAAACACGATCTCATCAGAATTAGGCATCCTGTACGCTGGGTTAAAGTATTCGTCGTCATCCGTATCAACCGCTATTACGTCAACGGCCTCCTCGATTTTTAGCGGCCGTTTGGAGTATGCCAGAAATTGAAGAATTCTCGTTGCGATCTTTCTGTTTTCCTCAGGGATGCTGCGCAGCATCCTTGGGTAGGTTTCATCCAAGGTTGTTGGTAGAGTTTGGAGAGTCTTCCTAAGACTGCGTAACTCTCGACACTTCTCCAAGGTGTCGAGCTGAGACGAAACCCAGCTAACCTAGTGATTCTTAGCATCCCTCGCGAGTAACAGACTGATAGTATCTCAGTTTGGTCTTACATTCCGTTCGCCTTTTCTATAAGGCAGGTTTCGATTTCAGCTTGGACCTCGGGATGTGATCGCCACCTCTGGAGACCTATTCCCTCCCTGACTCTCCCCCTCACATATTCTCGAATGTCGTTAGATATGACGCTGTCCCGAATGGATACAATGCTGCTGGTACTAGCGAAACTCATGATTCCGGATCTGATGTCGGTTTCGGGCCGGCTGGTAGCGAGCATGTGGACGTTCCTTCGATCTGAGCTTAGAGTTTCCTTCATCCACGATAGTAATCCTTCGGCGGGCGTGCCGCTCCTTGTATGGCACTCGTCAAGCGCGTCCAAAACGAGCCAGACTTCCTTGGCTTGCTCTATCATCTGTAAGAAGACTTCACAGAGTTGCCTACATGTCGGTTGTTCGCGGCCATCTTCGCAAGAGTAGAAAAGTGAATCTAACTGTTGCGATGACCCTTCGTGCTGGTAAAGCTGGCTGATCAGGGCTCGGAGCATCTTTTCGAGCGTTCGCTGGCTCGCATTATTAATTTCGAAGTAGAAGTAGAGGAGAGGTCGATCAGTCAAATCGGTTTCCAATTTTTGAATGATGGTAGAGCTGAGGATCGTTTTGCCACACCCGGGCATACCGTGAAGCCACAGGAAAGAATTCGGTTGAGTCTTCCATTTATCGAATTCATCGCTTTCCAGGAACCAACGGCCCGAGCCTTCGTGGCGTTGGTGGAGCGATTTGCTGTAAGTTCTCGAAGCACCCGGGGGCGACAGCCAAAGGTCCATCTCTGCTTTCTTGACCCGGGCTTTGATTCCTTTGACATTATCGTTCTCGTTTTGAACGTTATTGCGTATCTCTGTCACATTTCTCTCAGTTCGAATTTCGTCAGCAGAATGATTCCGATGGATTCTTATGATTACGGTAAGGTTGCTAACCAGAAAATGGGATTCCAGGGATCTCGGCAATTTCCTGCTTGACCTCTTCTTTAATGGGAGCCATTTCGCAAAGAAGGTCTTTAGCGTATGCGGCTGCCGCCATCGCCGCATATCCTTGCCACTTCTTGCTCCTATGAGAATCCGAGTAGTCGCATATACCTCGGATGAGAAGACATGGGAGTTGGTCCATTAACCCAGCCGCCTCCATCTCAAAGCACAGAACATCCTTTTCAGCCGCAAGTCTATCACGAAAGGTGGCGTCCTTCACTACCTGGTTCCCTGATAAAATTAGTCCGTAGTGAATAGCAGGATTGTCCCCTCCAGTGCGTTCAGGTCGTGACATTAGTTTAGACGCATCGTCCCCACAAACAGTTGCACGGTCTCCGTTGCTCATAGGATGGGTTACCCCGGATCCGTATAGCCTATCGCTACTTGGATCCGGTCGCCCATAGTTCTTTCGCAGCCCTGGGTTCTTATCGAGAGCATTGTTGATAGACTCTTCAATTTGATGACCGTAACTCTCGTACCGGGCTGCCAGTCCGGCCAATGCCGTCCGCAAGACGAGCGGTAGCGACGTTGAGGACGTTGTATTTTGGAAGCTTCGATATTGTATACTCTTCCCAAAATCGTATTGGACCACGCCACGAGTGCTGACTACGATATCACCAAGACGAATATCGCGCTTTATGCTTGGTACACCGCCTCCGATCCCGACCATTAAATTGATTTTGATGTCGGAAAAGTTACGTAGCATATGCGTTGCAGTGACTGCTGCAGAGGATACGCCGTCCATCCCGCCGGGTAGGACGGTGATGACGACGCCATGTCCTCCGATTTTTCCTAGCGTGTAATAGTTGCTGTCGTTGACAGGTAAAGACTCAGGCAGTTCGTGCTCTTCGTCGAGGAAACATCTTGCTGCGAGGTACTCCATCGGTAAAGCACAGATCCATCCAATGGTGTAGATCGGGTGGTTTTCGGCATCCGAAGCTGCATTAGACGGAGGCCTGCTGTCAAACCGTAGAGACTCGGATAGCCACGAGTCCTGGGAACAAAGACCCTGCGCACGCCCAGATTGCTTCTCACTCGCACTGGCATCGTCGTCGCGCGTCGAAATATATCGAGACACTGAAAACGTAGCAAACTTTCGCATATGGAATGCCATATGATTCTCAAACCCTTTCGGGAAAGGGCCCTCTAAAAAGCAAAAAGGACAGGCAGTCCTTGTGTCCTCGACACTTAATTCGGAAATTTGGATCAAGTTCTGTATCTGCACCTCAGTGAGGTCGTCGCCGTGCTCAGCTTCCAAATGATGCCGCAGTGCCTCCTTAGACCAGAACTTGGGTTCTGCGTGCTCAAAGCACTGCCAGACTTGCCGGTGACCAAGTCGTTCGTGCTCGAGCCAAGTCGTTTGGCTACTGAAGATATGGTGTCCGTTTTCGCATTCCTTGTACGTGCAAATATATGGCTGGAGATCTCGGAGGATGTGGGTTTTCCAGGCGCGGCGTTCACCATGGCGAGCTGGACAAACGATGCCACAATAAGGGCACAAGAATTCGAGTCCCTTGAACGCTGCAGCTGGTGGCGCTGGGAGTTCAACATCGTTTTCATATATATCAGTTGCACGTGAAGCATAGGAGATAACGGATTGTGCTTCTAGCACGTCGTCAAGACGCTTGTCGAATTTAGTAGCTTCGGTCTTTGACAATATGGTCTTCGTGACGACACTTGGTGATAACTGAACTTGTTTGCCTGACTTTTCTACGCTCCGAGTCTCAGTATATGCTGGCTTGAGCTCCAACCCTGGTCGTGGTTTTACGATTTCCTTGGGCTCTTTTGGCACTACGGCCAATTTATCCGCATGTCGTTGCCAGTATCGGAGAATCTTCCGACGCTTGTTAATCGTAGCTACGAGCCGATGGATGAGATATTGATCGGTATCAGTGATTTCCGAAGATATCGTTTCCATTTCTTTGGCAGCATCTTGACGAAGTTGCCGTAGCGAGTCCTCGATATAGCGTTTATCAAACTCTTCGTATGCGGCAAACTTGTCGATGCCAGTTTCTTCATCGACCTCACTATAGAGCTTTATCCTTAAGGATGAAGTCGGACGGGTCGAGCTGTTCCGAATTTTGAACGAAAGCCTATACAAGTCGCTCAGAATCTCGTTGATCGCAACCATGTACAGAAGAAGCTCCTTGGGCAGCTCATCGTCGCTCTCGCTTTCCTCTGACGAAGAAGACTCACTGCTCGAATCCTCTGGTCTCGGCTGCTGTTCAAAGGGCAATCGTGCGCCGGAAGTAACCTCCGTACTCTCGACGAGAGTCTGATTCAGCCGTGCGAGGTGTTTCAGCACGTTGCTGCGTATCACCGTTGAGTCGCGCAGCCGCGAATCAAGGGAACTGTTGCCGCTCTGCAACGTGCCCAAGCTTCCGCACCAAATCTTGAACCTATCAAACTCCCGTTCGAGCTTGCTCGGAGGCATAGACTCGCGGTTTTCTGCGCTAGTTCTAGTTAGCGTGCTAGTTAGCTTTCCGAAGCTGCTAAGGCAGGTCCACGCGATTTCTGCGATGGACTCCATTTCTGGGTGATATGTTGCGAAGCAAAACGCGATGGCCTCGATGCCGACTTGAATGGTGTCCCGCGAGTTTGTTGTCCTGAAGGGATGCAATCGAACCGACCTGGAAACCCTCCGACCCCGCTTTCACGCAGTGAAGGTTTTAAGGCTGAGCTGGACTGCATAAACACCGGAAAATGCTTTTGTAGCGGTATCGTTTGCCGACATTGATGTTGTCTTCCTGCTTCCAAGCCAACCCTTCTCGTCTCCCGACTTTATCGCCCCGAGCCTGACGGGTTACATAGTATCCAGGGTTAAAGAGGACGAGAAACCTTGGCCCAGAAAACTGTCAAAAGGGCCGACCAACTCCAGATCGGTGACCGCAGCGGGCGGTACATTCGACTACAACCAAAATGACCGGAATTGAAATAGCGGGCGGTACATTCGACTACAACCAACATGACCGGAATTGAAATAGCGGGCCTCTTGCTTGGTGCTCTTCCGTTGGTGATCTCGGCGTTAGAGCACTATGAGGATATCATCGGTCCGACAAAGGCCTTCTTCAAATTCAAAGGGGAACTCGATCGTGCCATTCGAGAGCTTGGGAACCAACATACCCTCTTCGAGCAGTCCATAGAACTGCTGCTCCGGCCGATAACTGATGACCAGCAGCTGAATGAGATGATTGACAATACAAACAGTGGGCTGTGGAAAGACCCAGACATTGAGGATAGGCTGAAAGACAATTTGGGCAGGGCATACCAGCCGTACATGAGGACGGTCGAGGATATCCAAACGACCATGATTGGGATCGCTTTGAAGCTGGACAATCTCGACGGCGTAAGAAATCTCAATCGGGATGGGCTGCAAGCTATCATCAGCCAGCATGCTGCAGCGAAAGTGAACGGAAAATTACAAAAGTTCGAAATATCTAAGCGGGTTGAATTTACGATGAAGAAGAAAAATATCAAACAATCCCTGCAGGAACTCCAAAGTTACAATGATTTACTCGATAAGTTCCACATCAGGGCGGAGAAGATTACTGCAATTGATGAGCCATACAAGTCAGACCACCGGTCCACGTTCACGCTACATGTCGATACCATCCGAGAGAATGCAAAGAGGTTGTACAATGTTATTTCGAACACATGGTGCTTAACACATTCGTCACATTCAGCGGGATTGCTGCTTGAACAGCGACTGGCCAAAAAGCCGAAGAGGGGAGGACCTGGGCAAAACCGGAGACGTCCTGCGCCGAACCATTTTGATATAAATTGCTTCAGCTTATCTTTATTACAATCATCGACCTCTGCTTCGAAGAAATGGCTAGACGTGGAGGTTCGAGTCGTGGAGGGCCACATTTCCGGGCAGCAAAAGAGGTATATAATCCATTGATCGGGACACATTCTTCATTTGAATATAAAACTTATATTGAACCTTTATCAGCTCCACGGCACAAATTAGAACATTCGCGCTTCCAAGCGCATCTGTCACGAGCCCTCCTACCTTACTTCCCTACAGTAACCCTTCCCAGCTCCAAATCGTCACGGATCTCTGCTCCATGCTCCAGAATCCATGCCACCCTTGCATTGGTTTCTGCCTCGATATCGACAACCACCTCCGAGGTGCATATAATGCCCAGCGTAGTGTTGCGTATGTCGACGGAGGAGTCACCCTCCAGGAAATTTTGACAACAGTCCCGGGCGGTCTCAGCGGAAAAGAACAATACGATCTATCCCTTACGCTCGCATCATCGATCCTCCAGTTGAGCCATACCCCCTGGCTTCAGGAATCTTGGAGCAAGGCCGATATCCTCTTTCTCAGAGCGAAGGACCAATATCCAGGACATAATGTTGGCGTCGACATCAAGCATCCGTACCTGACTCGCGAACACACGCAAACAACGGCGCTCATTCGTCGGACCACTGGCGAACCCAATGACTCCTCGAAAATCCTAGCCCTTGGCATCATGCTCCTCGAGATCTGCTCCGGGGTTCCGATTGAGAACCTCCTGCGGCCGGACGACCTAGGCCCTAATAACCAACCTAATGAAATTTCTCATCTACAAGCTGCGCGCCGGTGGGTGATGGAGAAGCAAGATAGAGGGGAATGCTCGTTTGCTTTTATCGAAGCCATATCATATTGTCTTCAGTGCTTCATGAATCCCTGTGCACGCCTGTCTGACCTAGCATTTTCAAAGACCATTCAAGAGCGCGTTTTAGCGCCTTTGGATACAGAAATTAATATGGTCTTGTTCGGGCCTACACAAATATAATACAGTTTTAGGCATTTAACAGGATATCTGAACATCTGACACCAAGGCTACTAAACATCAGACCTCAGGTAATTATTATATGTGCTAAAACTATGGTAATATTTATTTGAATCCTATATTTGCCTAAAGAAACATTCCGAAACTTCCCATTTATCATATTTTGCTCTATGGCGGAGAGCTTTCGTCTTGATAGTTGTTTGGTATAAAGCCGACCACCGTAAGGGTTTGGTTTAGTATTGCTGTAAATATATGGCCTGTATAAGTAAATTCCAATAGGCTCATTCAAATACTCTGATCTAGTCATAATATAAAAGGCATTTATATAGCTGGTAGTGAAAGTGTGATAACCATCGTATGCCCTGCTGCTATAAAACTACCAAAATTGTTCCTCAGTTCTCTCTACGTCGTAAACGTTCCCGATGCGCTCCATGCTTCATATCCCAATACGAGCGAGAGAAGTAAGGGTCTCTGTTCGTAGCAAAGAAATAAGAGCTTGTGTTTTAGGCTTCACAATATGGGCTGCGCATTTGAGGCCAATGTATACCGATCCTAGGAGCCTAGCGGTTCCCCAGGTGACTATAACTAAGGGTTCCAACTCTTAAAATGTTTGATCGCAGAAAGCTCGCTAATCGACTTGGACAGCTTCTTGGCTGGCGAGCGCGTCGTACCTCCACTGTGTTGATTTGAACTAGAGGTTTCGAAATACCGTTTGTAGCAGGTAAGCATCTTACAGCGAGGTGATATTTCGCGTCCAATTCAGTCAGGTATATAATTATGTGCAAATTCTTGACTAGGGGATGATACATGCGATATGGTATACATGGGTAACCCTTGCGGTGTATTGTTCCAACATATCATCTAATCCCTCCTAGATCAAACTCTTAGGCGCATGCTAGCTTGAACTCAGTCAAACAGCAAAAAGCTTCACACGATTGGCATACATTCGCTAGATGCAATTATAGTTAGCTATCAGCCGTTAGGTAGGAGACTAGCATGCAATAATGAGCAGATCAGATATACAATCAGCCTCACGACGTTTGCCTTGACTGTAAGCTACTGGCTCAAGCATAATTGTATTCTCAGATCTCAAGACTTCATGAACAAATACTTATGTTGATAGGCCTATTGTATAGCCAAGACCTACAAAGCCAACTTCCATCGTAAGTGTGGTCCAGGGGAACTCCGCGCCGGTGAACTGAGGTTCGATGGTACCAGCGTCCGCATCTGCGAGAAAACCCAAATATGAGGTGGCATTTTATTTGGAGCTCGCCACAACACGCGGGATGTCTGAGGTCCCATCAAGGCGGGCTGCTCTTTATGCGTCGCAGGGCTGCGGTGGCATCGGACAGTGCCTTCCTAGCTAGGTCTTCAGGTGCCTCGGACTTTGAACAGTTGATCCACACGGAACATAGGTCGGAAGAAAGTGAAAGAATGGGAGAGGATGGTCCCGTGTCCCGAAAGATAAAGAAAAATAGGCTAGTCTTGTCTTCTATTAAAGTGATTGAAAATTCTATCTTCTAGTTTTATGTAGAATTACAAGCATCAGTGACCAGATATCGCCTACCAACTGGAAAATGTCTTTTTCAGAGGAAATAATGGGTAAAATAGATATGAAATCTACCTGCTTATAACACATAGGCCTTCAAACAAGCCGTATGGCGAATGTTCCTAACTTGTAGTGTTACCATGTTAATTTCAATGTGGTAATCGCAGATAAATTGCATTCGAATCGTGGATCTCACGCAAATACGCTAGGCTCGCTGGTTCATACTCGAATTTTTCGCGCCGGCTGTCAACGCTTATATTTATATCTAACTGACCATACGCATCCATATAAGTACACATCAGAAAGTACCCAACTTCCCACAAGCCAGAAGCTTTCATAGCTAAAATCGTATGTCCCCATCAACCGATGAGCAGGCTTGTAAGTAAGCTCCGACTCTAGAGCCTATTGAGTTCAGGCTTTCCAACCCATGTCCCGATCGTATTCAAAGATAATTGCGCGGGATTAGAATTTTGGATATCTTCCCTAGTTTCGGGTTTTGTTATTGCGAGACCAATCTTCCGGAATTCCCCACATATGGCATATTATGCTGCTACCACAGCTGTTCGCCATTCTTCGAGCAGAAATCAAGTTTAAAAACAATAGGCATTCAGCGCTATAACCCAGTTGGCCGGAACGTCCAGAACGCTCCCAGACATTGTCAGCCTTGAGGCAACTTCTAATATCAGAAGTTTGCATTGTCCCATTTCGATAGCCTTGAAACACTCTATAACTATGTCCATATTTTTGCAACATCCAACAACACAACCAGCAAGACTGGAATTCCAACCAATTGAGCATTGCGCTACGCCCCACCAAAACCAACCCAGGCAGCTAAACAAAACAGTTCATATATTTATGCGAGACCATATTTGTGTGTCGATTTTTTGAAAAAATTTTATCGTACGTCTTATATTATAAGATTATCGGAGATCGTAACATACATATAATTACAATAGTGTGTTGCTATGTGTTGTAATTTTGCTTTTGTGTTGGGTGAAACGCTTTTCTGCTGAAATAAGTGTCTTGGGGCGAAGGATCAAAGACTGTAAATGGAATGAAACCAAATGAACATACGAAGGCTTGGGCCAAAAGTTACCATACATCTCTTGGCATCAGTTGAGAGGCTTTTCCCAGAGGCTCCCCGGAGCAGAGCCAAAACTAACTTACCGAAAGATCAACGATTTCCGCTAAAAAAAATTGGTAAATTATCCCCAATATATAATATAATAGTTGTATTGTTTTTGTTTTGGGTTTAAAAATTATTTAGTGGTGAAATAACGTTTGGAGGTTTTTGGTGTGGTATTCAGGTGAGTTGCCGGTGGTTCCCCGAGAGAGACGTCTATTTGCCAAGAATGCCAAGAGATGTATGGTAACTTTTGGCCCAAGAGCTGCATATTTTCTGCCGAACTTGCGTGACTAGACATCTTAGTCACCTGGTTTCGGGTAGTCTCCCCCCACCAATCATCTCGATATTTTATTCACTTCGAACCTCTTTTCTTGAATGGTGTATTTAGTTTTATAGAATATTGATAAATTAAATTCCCGTCGCCCTAATACCAAAAATAAAATGATCGAAAATAATTCATATTGAGATCTCCATTTTCACAAATATTTTTGCATAAACTCAATCCAAATTTATTTATCTTGGATTTTTGGTTCTTTCAACCTGCAGGGTTTTGCCGTTGAGCGTTTCTGTGCGCACACGTGCTGGGCCAAAGAGTCTATTCTTGTACCACTATACCAGACCGCTGAGGGTTCAGAATTCGTCAATCCTCGTAACACCATCATGGTGCTTCATATTTTACAAACTCTATGGGTCTATATCCGATATATTACATATTTTGATGCCAAACGCGAACCAAATAAGACACCTTAAATCAAGAAATACATCATTGGAAATACTGCAGTCAAAATGAATATGTTACTTCCCAGCCTTGCTGCGCCGTTGTGTGTTTCGGTTGGAGTCGGTGTGGGAAACGTAGGCGAGCTTGAGTTTCCGGTAGTGGTTGGACTTCCCGTAGCTTGCACGATGAACACGCCAGCCGAAGAAGTTTTGGAAGCACTAGGCGTCCCTTCAAAGTCTTGAATAACTCGACTGCCGTCACCATCGGTGCTCACACCCGAGAGAAAGTAGTTCCCAGCGATCGGGTTGCCCAACCCTGCAGCTTCGATGAATTCAGTCGTATTAAAGAATCTCCGGTCATTGCCACCTTTATACTTTTTGAAACTCGGCGGGAGGTTAAAGTTCTCATTTGGTTGCAAAAAGAGCATCAAAGTGTACCGGTGAGGAGCTTGGCTCGGTGGAGCTGGTCCCCTGTACGGTGCAATAGAGCGTACCGATGTTGTGTCCAGTTTAAGATATGTTGTACTCTTGTCCGAAGATCGGACCTTCTTCGTATTGATGGGGACTTGGACACCAGGTTGAAGCCAATGGAGTATCTGCGCGAGCGAAGAATTCTGTGGTGAGGGAGCATCAGGATCCACCATGAGAACAAGAAATGTTTTTCCTGTAATTGATGGAGACTCTGGGATATAAACATCGGGAATATGTTGCACCGCTGGATATAATGTTAGTGAGATACTTCTTGGAATAATTGGTGAATGTAGGTGTCCGACTCACCATGTTTGCTAAACAGCCCACCATTCACAAAAAAACTGGGGCTCGCAGATGTATCGTATGTGACTGGAAAGTAGATACTACTTGCTGGTGAAAATCCGGGAGGGGTTTGTGAGAACGCGGTCCCGACCAGCGCCATGAATGTAAAAACCCTGTTGAAAGTCATTTTCAGTATCTAGTATATCTATCTTCTCAATACAATAGATACAACAAGATGGAAAAGAGAAAGAGAAAGAGAAAGAGAAAAGGTTTTTAAAAGAGGCAATCCCAATGTTGATAGTTGAGTCCAGTTATGGAGGTATGCCGGATACCTTTGCTGGAAAATTTAGCGCGTGTTGCGTTGTAAACGCTCTAGCTTTCACGCGTTCAAATGTTAAATAAAATTTTAAAAAGTCTGGCTAAAATAGAAGAAATTCGAGGCTATTCGAGCAGAATCGAATCTAATTCTATTAAATAACATCATTTATACGGTCGGCAACATTTAATACGCCCCTAATTCCTTACTCTCAAACGGAAGTTAAGCTTAGGTTTCACAGCCTCACCAGCGTCTCAGAGTCGTCGACGTAAGACACGACTCGGAGGACGCCCCTTTGTCCGCACTGGAGGTGGCACCGAGTTTTGCTGAGCTTTGCGAACCAGCCAAGGCACAGAAATCGTCGTAGAAAATGTCTAGCCGCTAGGAGTGTCTCTCCTCAAACTTCATTAGGAAACATTAGAATAACCTATTGGCGATCGCCTAGATATCTGGTATTTGGGAAGCTTTAAGCCACGGAGTTTCAAAAGCCCAAAATTTGCAGGCTGAGGGATACCTATGCGTTGTCGCCAACAGAACTCCGTTCAAGTATGGATGGTGACCCAAAGCTCTGAAGCTATTATAGCTAAAGCTCTAGGTTTTCACCTCAAGTAAAATTATGCGAAAGGTCTAGTCAATCAAAGCTTATAGCCCCTTGATTATCACTGCCGAGAACTTTTTTAATATTCAAGTCGGATATACTGGCTCTGTCTGATTGAAATGTTTATTTATGATAACGTTGATATGAGCAGGGCCTAGGGATCATGCAGCGAAATTAAAAGCCTTAAAGAGTTCTGCCGCAATTCACTACGATACAGGTACCTGGGTTCCAGCAGGTCTAAGAGATGTTACTTATAATATATACCGATGGCTGGCCGCTGTTGCCAGGCTGCCTCCAATTACAGAATCACTTGAGTACTTAGAGCCTCAGAAAACGTTCTTGTTTTTATATAAAATAGGTGCGTTGATTCTCCCTATACACACAATTTTGATGGAAGTGCTTCTGGCTATAGATTTCTCGTAAGCTTTAACCATCTTTTCGACATCAAATATAATTTGACACCCCTAAAATATTATTAGCTTCTATTGACATCTTCAAGATTGGGGATTCGATCGTGAGCAGTGTCTCAAATGCCTCGTCAGGGTAAACAGCCAGGAGCTGTGATTGGATTGAGATTTGAACCAGATCTTGTGTCTAGATAGCAGCATCAGTGAGAAGAAGAAGCTTTCCTGGTCCAACTATGTATCCACATCTATGTGATAAGACTATAACTGTGTCCTTTCTTAAAATTATATTATTATGACAAAAGCTAGTATTTTGAGTAAGTGCTGTAGATTTCAGAGTAAATGATAAAGCATACGTCCGATAATTTTATTTCCCCTAAGCTTCATTTCTAGACTACCCGGGTTATTAGGATCAAAGTAGAAACGGGCGAAAGGTAGAAACTGGGCCCATAAGGCCACACCCAAGCCACATCGATCCAATTTAGTGGGCTAGTGGAGCTTTCATCCCTCGCTTTTTCCCTTTCATTGTGAAATTGGTGCTCAGAAGTAAGGCAAATCCAACAGATAGATACCACGGTCGCCACCACGAGTGTAACAAGAGCAATTCTGGACCAGTGATACCCATGTTCCCAGATCTCTTGTATCGATGCGGGCAGATCCAATAAGAAATTCATTTCGAATAGAGAATATCGTTGTTACTGATGTCGATAGAGTAGCGCAAGTTAGATTCTTTTTAGTTTTGAAACCAAAACCGATGTTTATTTTTAGTAAATCCATTTATTACTCACCTCTATGCACAAGCACCCCCTAAAGCTTATTACGATGATACACACGAAATTGAGTTCATCACCGCGAACGATCCAACATACGTGCACGGCGATCTGTTCTGTTTCGAGGGATAGAAAGCTGCTTGTTAGTAACTCATCAATATAAGCTAGGCCCGTAGAGCAATTTAAGTCAGCTTAACATCGAGAGCATGGAGTTGGTGGTATCGATGTCCCTTGAAAAGTGAATATGTTGTTCGCGAGAAATAAAACAAAGCGGAAGTTGCCGCAAAGATGCTTGTTTTAAATTCAGTACATCACCATTCCGCATTTAGATGCACCCGTGAGTCGGCAATTTTATATATCACATTTCTGAAAAACAGAAACCCGAACCGAAAGACCCAGAGAAATAATTTTCAACCGCAATATGATACATCGAACGAAAATCGTTCCCCGCTTTGCTAACTGTATTTTGTAAGATTTTGAATGCCGCCAATCAGTGGACGAGCTTGCTGACCCTGTACAACACCGGGGAAGCAAGAGGTGATCCCCCCCGCGACGCTCGGGCTCATCAAGGGTCAATCTTCTCAGCAAGCTAAGTCTATAACACTGTTAGATGCTGTCGTCAAGTCCAAAGGTTGTCAGGTCAGCCGCTATGCTGAATACGAGAGCCCTAGTGTGCATCTGGGGTGCATACATGCCAAACGATAGTCTGGGGTCAAACCAACGCTCCAACTCTCGGTACTTCGTTTCCCAGCTACCTAAAGAGATCAGCATATTATTTATACCCCATTGCCTTTCCCGCCGTGAAAGATTTCATTGATCCCCGCTTTTCAAAATTTCCACTACGGTGACGGGTATTATCACGAAGTATTAAAAAGCCGTAGAGACCGTCGAAGCGTATCTTCTCCTCGAGCTCCTGCTTTCCACTTGAAAATTGCCAAATAGAAACTCCATAACCAAGAAAGCGAGCGCTCAGACTAAAATTATGGCAAAAGTATCCAACGATTCCACCACCGTGCCGGATGAGGTTGATATCATTATCGCAGGAGGTGCGTCAAGCCCTATACTTTTGGAGAGAAAACGTTTCTTATTAAACGTGCAACTGGCTCACACATAGTGTAGGAGGCGCTGCTGGTTGTACGATAGCTGGTCGACTCGCGAAGGCTGCCCCGTCGCTCTCCATCCTCGTTATCGAGTCCGGCATCAATAATAAAGATTTGCCGCAGGTCACCTATCCAGCCCTATATTTAACAAACCTCGCTCCGGATTCAAAGACTGCCACATTCCACATTGGAAATGCCAGTGAACATTTAAATAGTAGAGAGCTCATTGTACCAGTTGGTGGCTGTCTGGGTGGTGGTAGTAGCATCAACTTCATGATGTATACTAGAGGACAAGGCATTGATTATGACGATTGGAATACCGAGGGTTGGAGTCAAAAGGACCTTTTGCCTCTACTACAGAAGGTACTTAAAAATTTCTCTCATATCAAGATTTCGCAAAATGCTGCGGCCGGCGAAATATTCTTGACTGACCGATGTTAACATGATGCTTTTTAGACGGAGACCTATCACAACCCCGACCCGCGCATCGACAAGTCAGTCCACGGATACCAAGGAGACTATCAAGTGTCTAGATCCGGGTATGAGTCTATGGGGTTGCAGGAAGATTGGTTTCGTGCAGCTGGTGAAATCGGAATGAAAGTTGTTCCCGACGCGAATGATTTGAAAGAAGCCGATGCCTTTTCGGTAAGCTCACTTTTAACTTTCGATATCGCCTTTTTATCGTCCAAAGGCTAATGTTTGGTGTTCTTGATAAAAGCCCTGGCTGCGGTGGGTAGATCCAAAATCTGGCCGTCGTCAAGATTCCGCGCACGTTATGGTGCATCCGCTCCTTGAAGCAGGAACCACTGGACTGCAAGTCTTGACGGAGCACAAAGTCTTAAAGGTGCTCACTGAGAATGGCCGTGCCGTCGGTGTGGAGTTCGTTCCCAACATTGGTACTGCTCAAATGGTGACACCAGCGACTGAGGCTGTGGCGAACTCAAAGAGCGTTAGAGCCCGGAAACTAGTCGTAGTATCGGCGGGTGCCCTTGGTAGTCCTTGTATCCTGGAAAGATCAGGGATCGGGAGGAAGGACGTTCTTTCAAATGTCGGGATTCCCATCGTTTCAGAGGTACCCGGTGTGGGAGAAAACTACCAAGATCACAACCTCTTCCTCAATGTCTATGCTGCAAACGCCGAACCATCCGAGTCTTTCGATCCTTTCCTCGACGGTCGGCGCTCGTTTGATAAAGAAATTGCTGCGCTTTCAAGCACAGACCCTGAGACACCAAGGTATGCCGCTTGGAACGGCATTGACGTCGCCGGAAAGGTCCGTCTCACAGCGAGTGAGCTTGAGCGGGCGCCAGAAGCCTTCAGAGCTCTGTACGAGAGAGATTATGCCAATCGGCCGGAGCGCCCGCTCATGTTGATTTGCCTGGGTGCAGCCTTCCTAGGTGATCACTCCATCATTCCACAAGCCCAGTATATTACCGCGGGATGCTTTACCTCGTATCCATACGCTCGAGGCTCCATTCACATCACAGGGAAAAATGCGAGCGACAAGCTAGACTTCGACACAGGAATGCTCAACAACCCCTTTGACGTCGAGGCCCTCGTCCAAGCCTACAAACGCCAGAGGGAAATAGTCAGGCGGATGAAGTACTTTGCAGGACCAGAGGGAATAATTCTCGGTCCCAAATTTCCAGAGACTGGAAAGGCGTTCAAGTGGGACTGGCCAACAGAAAATGGAGCTTTGACACCATATACAGAAGAGGATGAGGAGGCGATTAGAGATTTCGTACGAAACGTCGTAGCGACCACATGGCACAGCTGTGGTACTTGTGCTATGAAGAAGAAGGAAGAAGGTGGTGTTCTCGATGGTAGGCTGAACGTGTATGGCGTCGAAGGACTAAAGGTTGCGGGTAAGTAAAATCTCAGCTAAGTCTCTCATCAGATTTTGCTTTCCATTGTTTGTGAGAAAAAAGAATAACAGTCAATATCCAATAGATCTCTCCATCATCCCATCGAACGTCTCCGGTAATACTTACTCCACTGCGTTGTTGATTGGAGAAAAGGCGGCATGTCTTATTGCTGAAGAACGTGGTATTGAGGGATTCTAAGTAAATGAAGGAGACGAACATGGGAAACAGGAGGTGAAACACCTTAATCAAGACCACTAGGCTATATGCATGTCTTGGATGTCTAAGACACGATAGTGGGCTGACGTCGGTAGCATTCTTTTACGGTTGGGTCATCATATTTCTTAACATATTCTATTTTCCTTTAAGATGACTTATACATAATGCGTACTAAGTACCACAATGCCAAGATGGTATATTGCACCGCTCTTCCGTATTTTAAAGGTGAATCAAGGAATCTCTGCATGTCTCACCTTTTCTTATAACTGCCTGTCTGCACTATGCCTCGGACGCCTGGATTCGAGGCTAGTGCCCCACTGCCCGTACATAGATGCGCCCCGAGAAGTGTACAGCATGGATAATACTTGGGCACCAAGTGACGTCTTTTGAATCGTAAGGAGGACTAACATCGCATGATTAGGATCTGGGATAGCCCAAGCAAGATCATGATCTCAAAACGAGCTAGAACAATCGAATCGAACGACCCCACATCCCTCATGGTGTCATAATATCAAGACTAACACCCACGGCCAACCAGATTACCATTATAATAATAATTTTCTCCGATCAGCTTTCCATGCCCTGGGTAATATCACCTCGCGTAATCAATTGACTTTGCATGACACTGTGGCCCCAAGGTTTCCAACTCCGGAAGCTTAGGTCCTTAGAGGGTGTTTAAATGGCCAAACCATTGGCTAAATAGCTAGCCGTATATTATAGTAATTATCTTACATCACTCCGTTACTGAAGGTAATGCCAGGCTCTTGATTAAGTACACTTGATTCGATGGCAGCGGAATATCTTGAACTTGACTAAGCCGATTATGAATTACACAGGGCGGGTAGGAGAACAATCTTAAATGGCCCCAGAGGGGTGCGGGAACCCTCGAAAGCGAAACACTCGGTCGAACAGTCCAGCAAAATTTGGGTTTTTTCTTTTTTCTTTTCCCAAACGGAACGGAAAAATTGTAGGATTACACCGAAATATTTGCCAATCAAGATGCCCTCTATGACAATGTTATGCGAGCTCGAGCTTCCTCGGGTGCTTGTGAAGGAGCCCCTACACACCGGATTTCTACGGGATTTGCAATCAACGTATCGGTATCGATACCAACGGCCGGCCGGCAGCTTACTGATTAAGTAAGACCTAATCTTTTCTCTGAATCGGCCGTAAAATATCTCAACACGGCAAAAGGTTGCACGATGGCAGTATACGATCGTCTGCATATCAGAGGTCGACATCCGAGTAGAAATTAAGCGGCTCCCTCATTCGGCAGCCGATATAACTCCAAGCCTCAAAGATGATTACATACTAAAACATCTAAACGGTGGATCCATGGACGGAATTCGCATCCGTATGCTAATTAGTTAGCGTTTGCTGCAAAATCGAAGGAATGCCATGGGTTGCAGGATTCCCGGCGAAGATCTGACCACACAAGCCATCGACGGGCAAGCAAAGCCAGACGAGCGAGGAGGCACGGATATCAAGAAGATGATGAGGTTTATATGCTCTGCTGCATGCAAGGCCATGGGAAGAATGCACACACATTCTTCCCATGTCTCGGCCAAAGGGCTCGATGTCTCAGATTGGCATCTTGCTGGGCCAGCCGAAAGCAGTCAAGACATCCATGCTGCGTGTCTCAGATTCACGTGGATCCTCTGTGGATCTACCGCCGGTCACTGTGTTGCCAGTTCGTCTGAGACATTCCAGCCAGCTTCCACCAAATCAGATTGTCGCAGAGGTTGTCTCGTCTGAACGTACTTCAACTTTGTCTCGCTCGATCGATTGCGAAAGCTTTCCCTTTCAAAACACCGATTTTTCGATTGAGCTAGCAGAATAGCAAGTAGCTAATCTTGCTTGAAATAACGCCAAATGTTGTGCCAGCCCGCCGCCTCCCAAACATGTAAACACCAAGCTCCTGCAGCTGTTGTCTCACTCGCCCCAGCGCATCATGCTAGAACTAACGCCATGAGAGAAGTGACCCTCTGGTCGATGCGCATGTACGCATGTCTGAGATTTTTCAAGTCGAGACCAATGTCTCGCTTACCCTTATTCTTAAGAGAAACGGAAGCTGGTTTCCCGGGGAGATTTGAAGGGAAGTGAGATCCAACCAAACTATCCCTATATTAGCATCTGCAAAACCGACATCCCCATCTCTAGACGCCTCTCATGCCTGGGTCCTGGCCCAAAGTCCAAAGAATTTCCCAACATATGACCCGATGCCATGCCGATGCCGATGCGCATGAGTGATATATACTCCCTCGCTGTCCCAATTTTCTTTCGTCCTCACTTAACAAAATTTATGTGGCTTATCTTCCCGAATATAATAATAGAACGATAACATCTATAGATAGAGCCTCAGCGCAAGCCCACCAGAACAAAAAAGGCCTCTTTCCCTCGACCACACCAGCAAAACAATATTCAATAAGGAGCCGATCGAAATACAACAAGGTCAACACAACCTCTCTTTGAACTCATTTTCACTTTCCGTCAAAGCCACAGCGCTGCCTGTACATCGGGTTGAAATATCGTCAAGATGTCAGCAATGTTGTCTACTCTACTCTCCCCGTTGGGTCTCATTTCTACGTCTCTCCCAGCCCTCATAATATCAGAAGCTACTTGCTTCTATCCTGGATCCGCTCTGTTTAAACTTATTGCATCTGCAGCGTTCGTCTGGCGGTCACTCTCACCAGCCGTCCCCTCCAATCCCGCTTCATCCGCAGTTTTCTGGGTAACCAGCTCGCTTCTCTGCGGTTGGTTTGGCGATTTATGTTTAATCCCATCTTACAAATCCTATTACAACCCAAAAGGCGGCCACGAAGGTGACTCGATATGGTTCAAAGTAGGCATGCTAGCATTCATGCTTAACCACACCGGTTACATCGTCGCATTCCTCCAATGCGATGACTTTGAAAAGATGAACTGGACAATTTTCGGCGCGATTTTCAGTATCTGTGTCGTGTTGGGTGACTTGGCCGGTATGCCAGTACCGTGGCGAAAAGACTCGAGTGGGACCACTTCAACTACGACGTCTCCGCGACTACCTGTGGTCGATAGCAGAGTGAAAGTCAGCGATATCCCCGCCGAACCGCTCAGCGCTCCAACAGACAGCAAGACCTTCAAGTCCTCAAGGCCAAAGATGCATTCTAGAAACGACTCAGGTGTAACCGATCTTTCCATCTCGATTCCTCCCACACCAAAAGGATCAAAACCAACCACACCGACCGCCTCCACACCCCTCATTTCCGAGCAACCTCACCCTCCTTCCTTTCTCTCCTCTATCATCCCTAAAATGGTGATTCCTTCCGATATGAAACATTTGATCGTTCTCTACCAGGTCATCATCACAATCATGGTTGCCTCCGCGGCGGGAACAAGAGGTCTTAGCAGCGAAAGACTGCTCGGCGCTTTTATGTTTATGGTCAGCGATGTCATGGTTGCATGGGATACCTTTGGCGTCAAGGAGCATAAGGTCACGGAGAGATCGACGGCTACAGCTGACAAGAAGAGACCATCGAGAGAAGGATGGAGGAGCCGGGGTTTCGGATGGTTTCTTTACTTTGGAGGACAATACGTCTTGGCAGCTTATGGTGCGAAATAAGAGACAGCATGCCCGGATTGACGGACATCAGTATCTACTACCGCGTGACATCGCGGCACTTTTGGTCGAAGTGCCGTTGTATATATAATATATCATGTTCATCTTCATAGCATAGCAGTTCATACCCATTTGATTTTAAGTACTGTTTTCGTTTACGAAATGAATAAATACAAACTAGCATTTCAAATGAAGAGTAATAATTTTTCATTCCATAAAGCCCATTTCCTATCTGTGTAGTCCCAGTTATCTATTGCTAAGCGATTGACGGTTGTAGTAATAATGTGTTTTAAGAAAGAAAAAAATGCGCAAAGAAGCAGCAATCCCCCCTGGAGAGAGGTAAAAGTAATGGAAGAAAAATTAGAGATGGGATAAGGTCTGTCAACCCGCATAAGAATGAGCCTGACTGTAGAGGCTCACGTTAAAGTTTGGTAGTGAGAAAGTTCAGAATAGGATGGATCTGTTTTCGAGAGGGTTTGGTTTCGAGACCGGATGATCCCATTCAGATTACTCTGGTTTGCGAGCATAGATTCGGTGCCTGTCACATTCGAGTCAGCACTAGCTTCGCAATATCTTACCCAGATAGTCAGGTATTCAGATAAAAGTAACTTACAGATTATAGTAACTGCGATACTTCTTATTCTTCAAGTCCTTCCTGACGTCCACAAGCATGACTTGAATCTCTTCCGCCTTCATGTCATGGAAGGCAGAGAAGAATCGTAGACTCAATCCCTCCAGAGCCTCCAAGAAACTAGCCATGTGGAACGCACCAACTTCTTTGAGATGCTTATCTTTCGGCCAGGGTGAGTTTGGAAGCTTGAAGATGTCTTCTTGGATGTCCGTAAAGCCGGCTTCTAGCATGGATTTCTTGTGATTAGGGGCCTCGGTAAGCGAACGACCGGCTTTATTGCCAGCTTCGATGAAGAGATCATTCCAAGTCCAGAGTGCTGAGTCGCGTGGCAAAGAGCCGTCATCGCATAACATGTTTGAATCTGGTTCGAGAAGTTCAAGGTATCCGCCTGGCTTGAGTGCTCTACGAAATTTCGATTCCCGTCGTAAGCACATCCGTCCATCATATATCCTGTTCCGGGAGGCGAATAGATAAAAACATACTTGAAAGCTTGCTTAATCAATCTGGGCCAATTAGCGATACCACCAAGAAGATAGCGGCAGTAGATGAAATCGAAGGAATTTTCGGGATGAGTCCATTCGCTCTCAACATCATCAACCTCGAAGGAAACACTGCACGAAAATCACGATGTCAGATCATGGCAATCAAAGCCGTCAATTGAGTATTCGATACAAACTTTGCGGGGACCCTGTAAACAAAGGAGATTAGATACTTTAAATCTTGTCACTAGGGTCAGATATAGCTTACCAGTTAGGCTGAATAGGGCTGAGATCATTTCCAAGAACCTAATACCAGAGGGTGATAAGTATTGGAGGTTTACATAGCTATGATCACATTTGGTGGGTTTCAACATACGTGTGCCGACGGATAAGCATCACCTAATAGTGTAAAAATGCCCATTATTAGCCTGAAAACCTAGGAATTGCATCGTTTTAATTTCACTCACCCATCTCGATAGCCCAAATCCCGGTACCGGTTCCAAGGTCCAAGACCTTTTGAGGATGGTCAAGTGGTGCCCCATGGAGATAACCTCGCTGGATGAGGGTCAACATGTGATGGTGCATATCAAGCCTATCCTGTTCGGCTTCATCATTCGGGAGCAGGTAACCTATCCATGACATCAAGCTTTGTCAGCAGACGAATCGTGACGAAGTTTAATTGTGTTGAGGGCGATGCATTCATACGTCCTTCGCGATATTTGTGGTATCGTCGGCCATTCTCATACTGATAATTGAAGGCGGAACTCGTCAAGCTCGTTGTGTAGCTCTCTCTATTCAAAAAACAAAAAAAGGGGGGGTGTTAGTTAATCGGCCATTCGTTTTCTCAGCGCCGGTTTGGATTGGCTACGCGACGAGAAATATAAAGGATACAATCAATAGTGGGACAATTAGCAACGTACGCTTCAGAGTCAGTGTATGCGGAATCAAGGTCGCTGCTCTGCAACGTTCCCAAGCCACCAACATTAGCATTTCTGCTCGAATCAATTCCTGAAAGACGGAATTTTAAAGAAGAGTTAGTCTACCCACATCTGCCTCGATGTCCGGGTGCATAAATGTCGTGGTAAACTCCCCATCGACGGTCGTGTTCTGTCCTGGCACCGGGTTCGACATCGTTTTGAGACAATTTTCGGACTAGTTTGGTGAGATTAGCGAGAAGGTGGGTGGTGGTGATTGGGGGGGGGTTAGCTTTTCGTCTCCGTGTGGTTCTTCCGAAAGCTGAATTCTGCGAGCAGCGGCCTGCAGGACGGGATCGAATCGGTCAGATCGAAATAGCCGAATCAGTCGAGTTTCTCGAGAGAAGTGCGATTTGTGGGAACGAAGGAAAAGAGGTCAAGAAAATGTTGAGGAAAGGAGAGGTTGATCGAAATTAATAAATGGGGAGTCGAGAGATGCCGACGCGACAACAGATTTTGGAGACCGATGCAATTGCGGGCCTCAATGACCAGGTAAGGAAGTAAGTTTCTGTAAAATTTTCCTCAATGCTTTATCATTTTCATGGTCTTCTAGCCCTTTCTAACCCTTCCTCTTATTTTCGCGTCGTCTGCAGGTGCAGCCACCTGCAGACAGACCCTGCAAGTATTTAAATTGTTCAGATTATCCGTTGCGATACTTTCGTTTTTGTTGGTTTGTTGGTTTGTTGCAACGTTGGTGCCTGTGCGACCAGCTTACGCTTACACTTGAATCTGTATCTTCCCTCACCTCCCTCAACCTCGCGATGGTAGTGGAGCCCGGCTGCAAACCCTAGCTCGTTGTGTTATCCCTTCGTCCGCCGTCATGGCTGCCACCCCCCTGCACAGGTCACTTTCTCGCCAAGAGAAATAGCATTCCTGATTCCAGGAGTTTTTAATTAAAATTTATATTTTACTCAAATCAGAAATTTGGTCAAATAACAAAATTTCTTGTTTAGGTATCGCTCTGAGAGAGTCTTGGCAGAGGTACCTGTGCAGGGGGGTGGCAGCCATGATGGCGGACGAAGGGATAGTCAGGGACTGACTCTTGCCCTGTTGGTTGGCTGGCCGCGTGGAAGATCACATGATCACTGCAATTACATCGAGATGGCGAGGAAGATATTATGGCGTTACAAAAGATCCATCCGAGGTTGAATTACCCTCTCGCGAACCTGGAGATAATACGGAAGACCCCCACGCTTTTGATATTATCTAGTAATATTGCTCGCACAATCGAAACCAAGAAACATGATCCGTCAAAACTAACCGAAGCTGATTGGGGGGCTACCAAGCGAGTTAGGAGCATGTTGACACGGAGCGTAGTCGGATATAGAATCAATGCACGGATGGACGCGAAGATGTAACAATCAAACTTTCGACTAAAGTTTCACTAAATATTCACGCTCCACACCCACTTTCAAATCGGCCATCAGCAAGATGACGGTGAGGACGGCGAGACCGGCAAAGCGAGATGGTCAGTGGCCTGCTATTTCAAGGTTGTCACTACTTCTGAAACTAGCTTTACCGATCCTCTGGGACGCAAATTTGCAAAGCCCCGACTAGCCAATGTACCAATATTTCTTCGAGTTATATTTCCTGATAACTTGCAGAAAATTTATGAGGTAGGGCGATCTACTTGTGCTGCTCGCCAAAGCCCAAAGACATGTATATATTGAGGCCACTTTGTCGACAGTTCAAATGAAAATCATTGCTGTTAACCGCGGCTAAATTTGTAACTGGTATTTAATGCCGATGAGCGCGTCGGTGATTGAAGCTACTTCGGAGGCTTCTTCGGAGGCTTTTCAATTGGAATGGTACCTGGGCTCCATCACCAATTCAACCGCACCACGCGAGTCTGGCGCAATAACAAAAATCAAAAAAAAAAAATCGGCAAATTGAGCGGGAAGTGTCTCCACTGTGCCGAACCAAGAACAAGGATGAGGCAGGGAAACTTCTGAAATATTTACGAAGTCATTGTTTGAGCATTCCAAAGAGGGATTCCCTCCGGCTCATGACAACTGACTTGAAGGGGACAAAGCGGCGGCGCTTTCAAATTGGAAAATTTGCCATCCGAATTCGCCATCAATATGGAGCATAAAGTTCGAGCTTGGTCTCGACATGAACAGGAAGAGCCGAAACGATCCGCTCACAGACAATCAGATAATTGAATTATTGTAGCTTGAATTGTACGCGCTCAAATTCGCGAGATGAGATCCTTAATATTGTTCGAGGCAAATTGACAGCGGTGGTATAGTAGCCTAGAAAATTCACGAAATCACAAGATGTTCGAATTTCTTCTCAAAATGGCTTCGAGATCACAGAGCCGTCCGGTTTGGTTTCGAGACTGTCGATCTGATACAGAACAAATTCTGTCAAAATGTAACACTTTCAACACATTTGTCTAATGTTGATCAATATGCGTCAGCTCCAGCGCTCACACCACCATAGATTCGATCGATAAGTCATTCAAAGGACCGAAAAAGGTAGATCATAGTTCCGATACTGGGCGAGACACTCAACAAAGATGTTTATAGCGGCGATAAATATTGGAGATTCCAATATCAAACCAATTTTTGCCATCACATCACAGGGTTCCCTATAAGATACAGACCTCGTTGTTATCATCGCTCCCATCTACCTGCCGACTCTCGACTCAAGAATCCAGCCTCCAGACTCTCAGCTTGAAATACACCGCAGGTTTATTATCCTTTTTTCGTGAAACAAAAGAATATTTTGGAACTATTACTCGCCATGAAAGTCTCTTCAACTTACTCGGAGAACCCCGAGACCCAGATTTGGCTTGCTTATATCCTCCTCGTGACTAGCCAGTACTGCAAGGACACGCTCTTCAATATCCACTGTTTGATCAAAGACTGGTTTATGCTTTCTGTTGGAGCTCTGGACCGATTTTTCCACTTTGCGAGAAACCATCCAGCCCTTCTTCTCTTGCTCATCTTAGAGGACGCACCGGACTACTTTTGGCAACCTCAAGGCATTTTCCACCCACTCACCAGTTATTACCATTTTGAGTACGATCCCTTTTTTACACGCATCCTGTGGAATTGGCTTTGGAGCATCCCCTCCCACTTCACGAAATTCCCCAAGAAACTCGCAAAACGCACCCAGTCATTATTTGCAAGAAAAGCTCGGCCCCTTCTACCCTTTTATAACCTTGATGGCGGAGTTGACTCAATGTCGAACCACACCGAGAAAGCAGATGAACCCGGCCGGCCAACTAACGCAGGCAAATCTCGAATCCCGAAATTCTTGAGAGAAATATGGACTACATGCAAGAAAACTTAGGGTAGATTTGCTACAATCATCATGTTCTTTGCTATCGTATTTCCAATTCTCCACTGTCTAGCTGGGCCATTACCTCTTGCATTCTTGGTGACCAGGGTGGCCACGGTGAGTCTTCTTCAATCTTTCCCGAAAATATTCATCGCTAACTCGCCTTTTTACTCTAGCCGCGGAGAAACTGGCCAAGGCGGCTCCTAACTCTGAAATTGCACATTCGATCATTGGTGTTCTTCGCGGCTGGAAATTTGGTGGTATAATGCTGTGCTTTGGTTAGGATAAATATCTTTATCTAGCGTTATTCTTTGAAAGCTTTAAGCCGCTCCGGTATGCTGACATGCCACTGGCATATTTATTCTCAGAAGCATTCTGTTCCACGATTGGCGGTACTCTCGTTACAATTGGGTGGCTTAAAGAAAGAGCCGCTTTGGGCAAAAAGAAACTAGAGAAACATGTCTTCTTCTTCGTCCCGGAACTGGAAGCCCCTGAATCTGTAGCTCCACAGCTCGCGCAAGCTATCCGGACCGCCAACGAAGACTTTTTCAACAGACCAGTCGATAACCAGGCCTCCGGAGGAATTACGCCACAAGCTGGGCCATCCACAACGCAAGACAAGCCTGTTTTCGTAATGCCCAAAGTCTCATGGCGCCTTCTTTATTCCGATGTCGAGGTCCCGGGCGCCATTAAGCCAGAGAACATAAGACATGGCCGAGTGGCATCTGGTACGCTGAAAGAACTTAGTGAAGCTGCCAAAAGGGCGAATACATTAACTCAACAGAGTACCACCCTTCCTGGATCTATGGTAGGCTATATTTTGGTCTGAAAACATTGAAACCGATCTTCCTTTTGGTGTTATCGAGTTTATGAATTGTGACGAGCGCATGTCAAAAATTGCGAGTAAGTAGGTGAGTTTAGTAGCCTATCGTTTGTGAGCTAGCTTATACTACTAGTTATACTAATGGTACGCGGTGGCTACAACAAGGGATAGGATTGGTTTTATGGAATGACCGAGTACTGTGCGTTTTTGTTGATAACTGCAGAGAGTTCTAAATTCATGCGCTTGCATTTTGGGCAAAATGTACCGGTTTAAAAGATTATATTGGTTTGGCCCTTGGGCCTATAATTCTCGGCAATTGCTTTTGCTTTTTTTCATTTGGATCTTCCCAGATGCTGGATGGCTGTCCTTTCTCTGTCTTCTCTAAATGTCCCCGTTCCCCTTAAAAAGCCTGGGGGGTTTTCTATTCGAGCCTCAGAGCTTCCTGCGCATTTCCTGCGTCCTATTCTGGGTAGTATCATTTTCATCAAATGAGAATTCCAAACGATTGTTCACTACTTCGTAACGAATTTGATCTTCAACTAGCCAAAGAGAAACACGGAACTATCAGCGTGCTCAGAGATAAATAATTCATAGTCAAAGCCTCTGTTTTCTGGGGTTTTAAATCTATCAAGAACTAAATACTTGATTTCTAGTCTTGCATATGACGGGTGAAAGAACCTTGTGAAGCCTCTATCATTCCCCGTCCGACGAATCTCCGTTTCTCATTTTCCTGGAGGGAATTTCATTTCAGACAGTTCCTTAGGTATATCCTCGGCCGTTTTTCTCCCACCAAGTTGCTCTCGAGCTTTGTAGATTGAAATTATCTCCGAAGGATCGAAGGGCTTTGGCGAAACAGCTGATGAACTTGCATCCACAAGCTTCCCCTTAGGTTCACCACTAGAGCCGCTAGGGGTTGGGGTTATATTCTTTGTCGCAAAGTGAATCGGCTTATCGATAGCACCGGTGAGCTCACCAATGGTCTTCACACCATCGAATTTACCATGAACATCGCTGATCTCCTCCTCCAAATGATAAAACACCCCGCCTGATGCAGCGTATAACTCTGGTGAGACCGGCTTCTCCGGCAACACGTGACCAGTCACTTCAGTATACTTAAAGCCGTCCATGTATTCAGCGTTTAAGATTTGTACGTTAAACGCAACAGATCTAGATTTGTCCCAAGTCGACGCGGGAAGGTGATCCAAACGAATTTTCTGGTTGATGGTTCCACCAGCTGCCAGCCCCATCTGAGCGAATTCAGGTTTTCCCGTTCCACCGCCGCGGAGTGACAAGATCAGATGCATTATCGCCTCTGGTACAATCTTGCACTGCTGTAAGGCTATATTCGGATATTTTGTCAGAAAATTTTATGTTCATGCGAGTCTTACTCCACAGTTTTGTGTAGCTTGGTTCGGTATTCACTTACTAGGCGTATTTTCGAGCATTCTTCCCGCGTATATCAACCTTTGCTGGTCTGGTGGAATTCCTTCTTTGTCTTGGATAAGCAGCTTGAACGCGCCTACTTGCCAGTTGAGAGCAGCGCGAATGGTTATAGTCTTCCCCGTCAGAGTTTTGACGTAGAACTCATGTAGGGGCTCGCCTTCCGGGAACTTGATGTAACTTAGTACAATTTTCTGAGTCTATCTTAGGGGTAGCATGATATCATTAATTAAGTACCTCATAAAATTCAGGTTCAGGTTTGGCTTCAGGTTTGGCCATAGGGGCTGCAGCAGGGTGGGAAGGTATGATCTCGAATTGAAGCCCTCCGATGTCCTCCTTCCCGGTTATTTGAGATTCAATGGTGAGACCTTCGCCGAGAGGAGCAGCTACGAATTGTTTAACCAGACCTGGCGCTTTTGCGACTCCATCCAGCCACTGCTGGCCGGGCACTACCACATAGTCTTGAACGGTTCTACCCCCAGAGGGTGCATTTTGACACCCAATGTTGGTGGCGTCTGCCTCAGTACGCGGCTCTCCGCTAATGGCATTAACGCCACCGGCGAAGATTTTGATAATGTAATGCCTGTAATCCCAGACGTTGAAATTAATCCACATTGCTTCATTTTCTGAACATATTGCAATTTGGTCAGATCGTTTACTTTAAATCATTATTTAGAGATGAAGTTGGGTATCATGGGAGAATTGTGACATACGATGCATGGGAAGGAGGAGACCTCCTTTCTCGACAATGCTATTTGGTAGTCCGGAAGCTATGGTCGCAACATTGGTAAGGTTCATAGGACCAAGATCAGGTGGTAACTCAGATACTTGCTCGTTATCCGGAACCCTGATGGTACGTCGGAATGATATTTCAAGGTTGCTATCTACCAAAATCGTAGTTTGGTCATTCTTGAGCTTGAGGGAGAGAGGTCGGGAACGCATTGTTCAAACAAATCAAATCTCTTAGCTGCTCAGGTGCGATAAAGACTTAAAGCGGCGTCGCGTTTGCAGGTATGCGGTCAAGTACTTCCAAGAGGAATAGGTAGCCTGAGGAGTCGTGATGGCAAAGAAGGATGGTGGTTTCGAGGTTGACGATGATGCGAACTTATATAGACCGCAGGTTGATAGAAGATGCCTGAAATATACTTCACAGGAAAGGTTCGGTTTGGAAGTTCCGGAGCTTCTGACGAACTTCGATTGATTCCTAAAACTACAACCTGCGACAAAAGTTCCCAGCTCTACATCTGACTGCAGAACATGGGTGTTTTTTGCCTAAGGATCCGAAAGCTAAGCGGATATTCGCAGTTCCAAGAGGTGGAGAATCCAATGGGCAAGTGCCATTTTGGCATTTTCAATTTACAACATTGTTGGTATTCTGCAATTTTGGGAATGGAACCCTTGAGATTTGTGTTGGCGGGGTTGGATAACATGAACAGGGTCACGTTCACGCCGGGCCGACCTTTAAACGAAAGCTTTTGCCAGTCGGCTTGCAGGCTGTCTTGTCGCTGAGCTTGCAGGTAGGATTTTGGTCTCAGGCATGAAGAATAACTCTATGAACATGGTTTCATTCTTACCTTCTTTGATTACCTAAACATGTTTCGCTGCAAAGGCGTCATATATAAGAATCAAATGAAGAAACAGAAAAATCGTGCAAAGATAACTGTAAACTTAAGATGAGATGAGTTAACTCTTTAATAACTTAGGTATTAGATACTGAAGGATATCTAGCTGTAGATCCAAACCAGGTCAGGGAACAGCCACACGGGGATGCTTTCAACCAATTCATTTCTTGTGACATATATCTTGATTCTCGCCGCTGAAGAATACGAGACTGCTCTTGATTAAAATTATTTTGGTCAAATATTAAAGTTGGGCCGAAATCCAGCTTGTGATCTTTTGTACATGTAATCGACTGAAGTGCAATATATGCAACTAATCGATGAACCAATTGAATCTCACAGCAACTGTGAAATAATTCACAATCCGGATATCTCAAACAATCGAAATCTATCATGCGCATTAAAACTTAGGCGGGCCAACTCTATTTTGCATTGTCGATCATCTAGCTAGCAATATAGGTGTGGCCTCAAACAAAAAGATCTACAAAATAAGTTCGCCTCGAATTTTGAAATACTTAAACTCGAGATAATAGATCGATATAGGATCATGTCTTACACTTGGTGAAGAGGTTCAAAGATTTTTAATCTACTGTTTTTGGGTATTTGGTCTGTACAAGCTCGAAAAAGATCGGATATTGTGTCTCTTGATATCCCGTTCTGAAGATTTTGTTAAGGTACAATTCTCGTTAGGCCCGAGGAACCACTCAAGAACTTACAGATAGGAAGAGCGGTGATTGTAATTCCACCCCGTCTTGATTAGTAAAGCCTAGCTACCATTCCAGATTATAAGTCAGGCAGCATGGAAATTGTTGACATGATGCGGTGTCAGAAAATGCATGGCTTGTCGTCGCTGTAGTGTCCTCGGAAAGTTTAGACTTCATCGTTATACGAGCAAAAGAATGTGAGGGCGTCTGGATCCTTCAATGTATCCATATATATAAACTCTACATTGTCGTACCGAACCATGCATGATGCATCGGTGCACTCTTTTTTGGAGCCCCTGGTCCAAACGTTCGAATTCGGCCAGTTCACGAATCCACGAGGTAAGTCTTGCGACCAAAAACATCGGCCCGAGTCGAAGCCAAGAGACTTTGTATCTTCGAAGTGTCCAGGTACACCGACAACGAAAGTCTCTTGAGGAATGTCATTCCATATCTGTCCCCCTGAGATCGAGTTATCGATTAGAGAAGTTTGAAATGACGGGGGCCGAAATGAGAGTGTGTTGCCTGGCGTTCGGGCTGCGTTGGGGGGATTATCAGGATTAGCTGCCGTTGTTGTTCGCCTTATCTTTTCGGACGAGGCATCTCCACCCTTCCCACTTCATCACTTCATCCATCTCCACCACCACCACCTTTCCTACCTCTCCATCATCGCTTCCTTTTCATCTTCCCTTCATCTCCTTCTTCCTCCTTCTCCTTCCGCCGATATCAAATCAAGAAAACTGGCTCGATATTGTAACTGTCTTGCAGATTTGACGTCAATATTGCAGCAAGGACGTCGCTCCGTCCACACCGGAAGACCATCTCCCATCTTCATCGAAAACTTGCTGGATATCGCATCTCCTGGTGGCCACTCGTCCTTTTACTTTTGCATGCATTAGCTGCCAGCACTCCTGCATGCAAGTCCACACCCTCTGCAGCAGCAGAAGCAGCACCAAGCAGCACCCTTCATTATCCTCCCACAAAACATCTCATAGCTGATCGATACCTACCTACCTCCTTTGAAGTTCCTTCTCCGCTAGCATTCGATATCGTACCCCCTAAGTTCATTCCATCGCTGGCGTTCTTCGGCTCGAGATTCGACTAGTTTTGGCAGGCCTCCTGGAATTGGAAATTTAGATCGTGGGGACCTTGTCGATATTAACTTTTTAAAACCCGCCTCCGCTCTTTCCCTCGCCTCAAGGGGTCCTGGACGGCACCCCTTGTCCTCCCCACCAATAGGCTTGGAAATGCTGAGCTGTCATACGTCCTAAACACGCACTTTCACCCGAGAAGGCGCCGGCCGCAAAATCAAAAAAAAAGACAACAGTATTCCACGAGCGACGAATCGACACCAACAGATACTCAAAGGTTACACGTAAATGTAGCAAGTCCGAGTTGGGGAGGTTGGAGAAAGCAACAGCGGCGCTTTGCTAAGGAATATAGACACGCATGCTAATTAGGGTTGATCTTTAAACATACAAAGGGGCACGTTTTATTATTCGAAAGGAGACCTGGAATCTCGGTTCCTGGAAATCATTCTTCCCTTTGATAAACCCTTTTCTATCTCACGTTTTCCTGATCCGATACCTAACTTTATTCCGCAATCTCTTTCCCTAATCGTCATTGGAACCGAACCCGAAAAAAGAAGCGACATCGAAATCTAAGGAAAACCTCTAGATGCCGAGTACGATTTGGCAAAGCGACATTGGAGATAACCAAGTTCATCGCGATTTTACTACCGGAGCGCCTACCACTCGATCGCACCATTCTGGAGTATCCTTGAACCCATTCCAACGACGACGCCCAGCTGCGGCTGAGCTCTTCGCCAATAAACAACATCGTGCGACCACCGCTCGAGCCACAATCACCGTCTCGCTCGACGACGACGAAGACGACTCTCAGCAACGAGCCGACGGCGCCGAGGCAGCCCAGCTGGTAATGACAGATCATCAGCCCTCGGACTTGATTCCCGACCACAAACAACACGCGAACCCATCGGTCGGCAAAGGCAAATCTGCAGACGTTATATATACACCTCCAAGCACAGCTTCAGAAGACGACGAAGAAACCGCTACTACCACCACTGCCCCTACGCAGCGCGCTGCTGCCGGGCCCCATCCTTACACCACATTTGGCCAGTCTTTACAAGAAAGGTTCTTCCCAAAACAAGAATCTCAAGAGGAGGAAGAGAGTGAGTCGGAATCCGGCAAGATGATGTCCTCCGACACAAGATCGGAAATCACTTCCGACGGTCGGCCGAGGAGAGGCTACCGACGAACCAGTAATGATCAAACGCGCCGGGAGCTAAGAGAACTCATGGGGCAGACGCTCAAGGAGATGGAAGAGAAATTAAAGGTGGGCGTAGAATGACATATAATTGCAAATAACTCGGCTGACTTTCAAATCCAGAGCCTGGAGATGGCGAGGACAAAGCAGGACCAAGAAATATCCTTGATGGAAGCCCGCCACCAAAAAGAACAAGACGGCCTATTATTCCGATTATCCACAAAACACCACGAAGAGATCTTGAAGTTGAAGGAGGAGCATGCAAAGCAAATGGTCAATGCTAAAAAGGAAGGCGCGACTGATGAACTAGTTCAAGGCCTTCATCGAAGCTATGGCCAACAAATTGAAAACTTGATCCTAGAAATTGGCGATGTTAAGCGTCTGAACGGACTGCTGCAGGAGAAGGTTACTGTCGCCGAAACTGAAGAACGTGCGGCTAGCGTCCAGGAGACCGTTCGACCTGTTTCTCGGCATTCGACGATTCCTACCGTTCTTGAAGAACATCGCTCACCGCCTGGGTATCTTCAAGTTAGCCTACAATTCGTATCATTTGACACAGCGTACGATGTACCGTCAATTAGAATTCCTCACCCGGGAGCCTCATACACCGGTCTCACCAAGAGCGTCCGGTGCGCAATTGGCAACTATCTAGCCTTTCTGAGATCCAAAGATTCGATTCACGTTTCTTCCGTCGACTCGGCTTTGACATATAGACTGTCTTTGAATCTTGATAGTTGTACGCGTCTCCTGTTCTTCGGGAAAGGTGATTTGAATGGCGAAGAAATTACCGAAGACAAGTGGCTATCGAGATTCAATAAAACGGATGATCTCATTGCTTGTGTATCGCCGCCTCCACAGCACGGTCGCAAGCCCTCATCGATCAACATCTCCCAGATCCCTGAATCAGGAACGCAAGCGTCTTATGACGAGCCACCGCCTACTGCATCTACAGTTCGCACGACTCGATCTTCGGCTATATGGGGCAGACATCCATCCAGCGTCACATCCTCTCTTCTAAGGCGGTCGCACTCTTACAGCATCTCTAGCGCCAGGCCAGCGACCAGTGATATTGCGGAAGAAGAGTCCGTTAGCACAGCATCCCCGCAGCGTGGAAGGTCACGTGTGAGATCACCCGCATATGTTCCTGCATCAGAGGTTGATGAGCCCACCGTACCATACTTCGATGCTGCCAAAGAATTAGAAAGGATCAACGATCAATTAAGTCAGATGGATGGTTCCAGAGCCACCGTCAAGACTGCGTCTCTGATTGACAAAGATGACAATATGACACGAGCTTCTGGCCATGCTAGCGGGATATACACTACTCGCCAAGGCTCGTCCGCCTCCGTGATAGCTGCATACGCACGAGTTCGCCAACCTCTGCTCAGGACAAGTGGTAATGATGACGGCCTTGAAGGCGAAGATCTTCGGAACGATGTCGAAGATGACGATGAGCGTGGTGAAGGTGTTGAACTAGGAGCGGGATCCGTCCTAAACGGGATGTCACCACACCTTGGGCCTGATACGAGAGACCTTCACGATGTACAAGAAGTCGGCATCCATGCTTCCGAGGCTAATACTCGAGATCATCAATATAAAATGGTAGGAAATGGTGTTGATACTCCAAGAATTGATGAGTCTTCCGAAGATGAGGATGAAGATGAAGATGAGACGAAAGAGATGATGGTCGGCGATAAACGAGAGTATGAGAGTCTTTTGGATAAAGAGAAAGCCACGCCAATGTATATCGACGAATTTTTAATGAGACCGCTGGATAAAGGTTTGTTACTTTTTGTTTGTTTGTTTTATTTCGTACGCTTTGACTTTACTAACTCTCTTGCAGACAACGATGCTCTCGATCGGTCCGAATCTCCTGCTTTCCCGTCGCCCATGAACCTCAAAACCCAGATGACTGGCGATGCTAGAAGTGTGTATCAGCCATTGGATGATATGCCTTCCGTTGAAAACGCAGTTCTCGACTCAAATGAAGAGCATCAAGGCCAACAAGCAATCCATACCTTCATTAAAGATCTAAAAACAGGCAACTCTAACAAAGGAGATCCAATCCTGAAGGCGTTAGCCAAATCCATTAATTATGATATACTACGTCACGAACTTGATCAAACCGCTGCTGGCCGTGAAATTCTTTCTTCAGCAACCCCTGTTCCTCGTCCAGTGTCTAGCCGAATGCAGAAAGAACCAAGGATAATTTCGATCCCAGAAGAAGATGTAATATACGAAAAGACTGGCTCCTCACGGTCACGCTCTAATAACCCTTGGAGCCATAGTCGAGCCGCAGGAGTCACCCCCCAGGACGCTGAATACCAGCACCCGCTGGTTGACATTTCTGGACCTTCTCCGTCGCATCCAACACCTCCACCGCTCGTGGAACCCAAGGTACGAACAAGCATTTTTTCACCCCTTTTCAAGGCCTTGCAGCTAAACCACTCCCGAATCCTCATCTGCAGCCCCCAAGATTTGGAATTTATGGTTTCCACAAGGGCGATGAGCCTCTTCCCGGAGGTTCCCCCATCAGCAGCCCTAGCATAATATCTCGCGAAGAAGATGAAGCTAAGAAGATCTGGAAGAAACAGACCTTAGTGACTAGTGCGCCGTTATCACGTGTATCCTCCCCAACTTCCACGGAAGCTTCCTGGCTGAACGGCCAACCCCGAAGTCTAAGACTAGAACCTGACATGACTGGCATCCCGCCCAGAGGACGTACACGATCACTCCTCGACGAGGACGGACCGTTTTTCCCGCCTCGAGGAAGCAGAAACAGTGGCCCGCCAGTTGAGCACTATCCTTCTCCTTACATCACAAGTGCAAGTACGCGAGGTAATACTTTTGGCGCTCCACCACCCCATCCGTTTCCTCCACTCGAAGAGGGCTATAGCCATCGAGACGACGGAAGTGTGCGAAGCCAATTTCGAGAACCGTCTCTAGCATCTTCAAACCCATTTTCGAACAGAATGCATATGGCTCACCATCCTCCGCCTCCATCTTCGTCGACTAGGAGGTCTCAAATCTCAGTGTACCCAAACCGTGAACAAATCGAGCGAGTGACTGATTCTCTGCTCAAAGCTGGATTAAACCCACAAGATTTCTCTCAAACATTTTACGCTGAATTTGCTAGTGCAAGCACTGAAATGCAGAAGGAAGCGATTGAAAATATCTTGTTTCATCAAAATCAGCGTAAGCGATTGGAGCAGCAACAGGCTCAACAAGCCCAGCAACAAGCTCAACAGCAGCAGCAACAACAGCAGAGCCAGAGTCAATCTGGTGGCTCACAAGTTGGAAATGGAGGATGGGGCTTTACGAATGGGGTTCCACCACCGCCACTACCTATGGGATTTTATACTGGCCAGAGCAGCGGGCGGCACGGACATGGTTATGGCAGCATGAGCTCCAGAGGGAGCGCACAGGCTCCTCCTGGTAGCTCTGGTGGATATGGTAACGGATATCCGTGGCAGTGAAACTAGAAACATATCTGCTGCTTGTTGATTACCCAAATCCTAAATCTGGTGGGACTGAATGCTTGATCTTTCTTTTTGGAGCTGTCATGGTGTTTGCTTAATTTTTTGTTTCTTCTGTTTTGACGGTGGCGTTATACGGTGTTCAGGGCAGGCTCTAGTAACGGTGTTTTGATTTTTCCTTATTTTTCAAGGAAGTCAAGTTGGCATGGGTCCGACTCTCTTTTGTTTGATTACACAATCCCCGGACTGTTGTGAGGTGGTAAAACGGATACCGGAATACTCTGCTCTCTGCTTTCTTTTGTCAGTGTCTTTCATACGTTTTCTTTAGCCGCATGCCTGCGGCCTAGCAAGAGGAGGATTAGGTGGTTACCCAGATCCACCAATTTTTGGATGTCAGATCTCCTTTATCTGTCAGATTATCTTCCTTCAGGCATGTTGCACAGGCCACTACAGCCACCTTTGGCGTATATACACGTCATCCGTACACTTTCCTGATGGAGCATGTCACGTTACAAAATCCCCAAAACTTATTAATCTAAGAAGAATACAAAATATCCTTCGTATTACTCTTCTTATTTAACAAAAACCGTAGTTGCTTAACGCTTGGATAACTGGTATACGATATACGACAAGATCTTGGGGTCAGAAAATTCACATTACGTAAAGTTGAAAGGAAGCTTATCCTTGCCGTCCTAACCGTTGCCCTCCATGGCATCGTTGGGATGCTCGAGTACTTCGGTTCCCATTACTTAAGCCAGTGGCTAAGCTTGTCTTGTCAGCCAGCGCGACCGGGACCCACTTTATCCGAAATAATACTTGTGTTACTGGATCCGTGGAACTCTGAATATGGCATTCCTTCGAATCAACCATTGTTATGTCTATATTACCAGCAGGACGAGACGGGGGGTGGAATATTCTGCTTGGCTTATGTTAGCAAGTTAAGCTTTCAGTTTCCCAAAAGCTTTTTTTCGCATGTAGGTACTCTCAGCAAATCAGAGCGGACAATATGATCAGACAGGCTATTATATAGCTGGCTAGACGGGTCGACGAGGCGTTCTCGCCTAAAGGACGATTACTTTCAGTACTTATCTAACATCAAACTCATATAGAGGAAGAATACGAAGGAAACAGGTTAGCTAAAAATGTTGCAATAGAAGCTATTGATAAGGCTAGCTGCTTGAGCACACGATGCAGATGTAATTCTAGCTAGGAGGTCTTCAACCCGAATATAATAGTAACGCAACTCGCTATCATGGACTCTTTGATTATGAACAGCGATTTGAGGATGCGGAGTACCAGGTTCTACAAGCTCAAGTGAAAGATAATAACCGTACGCGATTGAATCCCCGGCTCATATGATGATTGGCAGGAGTTTTTATCAGCAATACAGGCATCAATCTCGGCTCTATGCTCAATTCCACTGATCAATTTGACCAAACTTACAGGGGGCTCTTCACTGGAAGCTTGACACCTAGCACCTTCTGTACTACCCACTTCATAGCGTATATAAAAATTTATACGAAATTTGGCAAGCAAGAGACCCGACATATCCGTATCACGTTATGATAATTTAATATTCAACTTGATGTATCGAATGTGTGACACAATCTAAGAGCAATAGCTATCATGTAGTGATGGAGATATGCCTACGTATGCAATCTCTGGCTAGGCGGTGTGTGCGTATGCTAGATATTCAAACAACGATTCTAGTTGAAGCTGGATGCGATGTTATCAAGTAATTACGTCTATAAAAGCAGCCTTATGTCGCCTCTGTGGTAGCAGAATCTCTCCCATCGATCATATAATTCGCAAAATAAGGACTAAAAATAATCTTGCTCTATACCACCTCATACATCTCGATCTCAAGGAAATCTGCTTGCAGAATCTACTCCATATTCCCGCGATATTTTCGTAAACCTCATCCTCAAAATGAAGTTCTCACCATTGTCATTGCTGCCGTCAGCATTGTTGGCGCCATCGCCGCCCCCCAGCCCAAATCCAGAACCAGTCGAAGCATCCCTTACCATTAAGCTCAAAGGTGACCTCCACGAGCGTATGGCTTCTGCCGACCTCGCCGACTTGATCCACAAGTCCATCCTCGAAAACCGCAACGTCAAGCGTGCCGAGTGCTATCACTGCGGTTACCTTGTTTGCAGCAAAGTGCCAGGTATCATGGCATGTTGTCCATACGTCTGCCCGTAAAAAGTGTAGGTCCTCAGGTGTTCAAGTTTTCTAGTTCTCTTAAAAATATCTTCCCACGGCAACTAACACGTACTTGATATATCGATAGCCCCCAGACATTCTTAAAATTGCAAATCCCTTAGATATATGAAAGAATTGGTTTTTTCGGAGGATACGCGAATAGTGACAATGAGATAAAGAAGGGGTACATATGGAGTCAAGTTAAACATGTATATACATAGCGGATGTATAGTATTTGGTAGATACAAAAGAGTTTCAATATTGCGGTGCTGTTGTAAAATGAGATTTCAGATTTTTTGAAATGAAAGATATAGCACCACAAAATTGTCATGCATATTATACTTTTAAACTTATTCGCAGATTATGAACCGTTCAGTGCTCCAGTAAATACTCCAAACACTAAATATGCTCTTAAAGCCATTCAGTTTTGGCCTTAGACGAAATCGGTGATTGGATTTTGGAAGCTTCGATTTCCTATTCAGTCAAAAGTGGAGCTTACTGACGAGTTAGCGAGTTCGCGAGGGTGCACTCATGGCAAGCTAGTAAATTAAAAATTAAACGGATGCACGAACTAGCGTCCGGCAAAAGTTCGGGACTCCATGCCAAATTCTGTGGTCCTTGAAGTTTCGAAGCTATATTCATTTAAATTCACGGTTTTTCCCGGTGCACGGAAAGTTAGCATATCGGTAGTTAGTAAGCTCCGATTTTGCGCAGCACGGCACGGCAGAGCACTGAAACACGTGAGAATTAGGATCCCAAACCATAGTTTCCGCAAGGAGCAACCCAAAGCTCCGAAGTTCAACGTACGCCTGAGTCGCGATGTATCATCCTCCACAACGACGAAAAAGATGCAGTTTCAATTTATAGATGTAGCCAATATCGATGCCTCTGCCCGGAAGCAGATCCGATCTTCCGTTATGATCGGACGGAACACGGGCAAGAAGCGACGTCGCGAGACACCCGCGAGACCAGAAAAGCAACGCGTTCTGATACCAGATCTCGGGCGAACCAGAGGATCAAATGGTGGCAGTACTAGTGATAGCGAGAGTTCTGACGAAACAAATAATCCCATTACTCAATTGGTTAGGTCCGTAGGGAACGATTTTGGGAGTATTTCTTTCCCCCTACCGTTGGAGCCTTATATGCAGAAGGCTATACTTCAATGTGCGTGTATATTTCAGTGTTCACTCGGTTATTTTACCCCTCAAACATGGCAGTGGAGACTGACGTACGGCTCAATATCGATGGCTTAGTTATGCAAATGACGGACAGGATTCTTTATCCAAAAGACTTATGCTATCCTATCCAGGAGTCGCGGTCTGCATGGTTTGGGTATTTTCAAAGCAATGAAGCTTGTAAGAACCCCACACATACTGTCCCATGCGTGGAGATTTTGGTACTAAATTAAGTAAATTTACCAGTCTTCCACTGTCTTCTTGCCATGGCACAAGCCCATGCGGATTGGCTTGTTGGGTCGTCAATGGGTCCCCGGTTAAAGGAATCTACGAGGACTTTGAAACACCTTGGACAGACTTATCGTTGTGTCAACCGAAATCTAAGGGAAGAAGTCGTACCGTCCAATGCGACGGTGGCCGTTGTGATGTCAATCACAATGCATAATAATTTATTAAGGGCTCCAGGTGGAGCTGAACCGCATTTGAATGCCCTTCAGAGGATGGTGGAGATGCGAGGTGGTATAAATCAGTTTGCAGCACCGAGCCGGATGTTATTACACAAGATATGTCGGTATGTTGAGATCTCAATGCATAGACTCACTACTCAACTACCGTTAGGTGGGTGATGCAATTGCTGAAAAAAAGTCTCCTTGTATTTACTAGTACGGATCTCGAATATGCACTTCAAAAGGGCCCCCGGCCTCGTTTTTATCGGGATGAATTCCCTTACTCGGTCATATGTTCAATGTCTTCCTGGACATCATCTTGTTACGAAGTGTTTGTTACCATGACGAAGGCCCGGGTATATGATGTTAACACGCAGACAGTCTTTCGAGATCTCCTATGCGTTTCGAGATTCTTCGATACCTCTCACGAAGCACATCCAAAGCTGGAACCTTTTGCTTTTCAAGAAGTTTTGATATCGGCCTCTTATCGCATACTCTCTGCATATCCGCTAGCTACAGAAAGACCGAGCAATCCTTCAGAGAATGCATGTCAACTTGGTTTACTGGCTATGATGACTACTATGCTAATTCGATCCGCGCACCACGAGAAATTATGCTATCTTTTGATAGCTAACCTCCTGAAAAGCGCGATTGATACGCTGCTTTGCGACCCTAAAACAGATCAGGCGTTTCTTCTATGGCTATTGTTCATGGCAGGAATTTCTGTCCCTGATGTGCAATACGACGAATGGTTACTGCCGCAAATAAGGAAATGCGCTGACAAGCTAGATTTGGATAACTGGGTGTCTGCAAATCATGTGCTAACAGTTTATCCATGGATACGGCTTTTCCACCAAGCGCCAGGAGAAGAACTTTGGAACAAGGCGATGAAACAACGAAATATTGATTCAAATTAATCTGAAATACTAAACTAATATCTAATGCAAAACTCTTAGATGCACCCCGGTTGAGCGATATTCAATTGTTTAACCAAGCTGTCCCAAACGCTTCGCTGTATCGCTTTACCCGAATCGTTATTTACCCAGTCTGGAAGTTGGTCACTACAGCCAGCGTCACGTCAGTCATGAATCTCAAATCTCCAAAGGCAAACAATGCAGGAATGATAACTTACGTTTTGTCTACACACTCTGAAAAGTACTTTCCATGCGACTCCTCCCCTGCGAACGCTCCGTGTAAAAGCGTACGGCTCCCTACCTCAGTACTTCTCGCCAAAAACAGTCGCATAGTTTGACTCATTATCCACATCTTAAGCGGCATATTCCTGTTCAATTCCGAATAGCACATTCCTGGATTCACCAAGTTGATTATTACGCCGGTCTGTTCTGTTCGGTTCTGTTCGGCGAGTGTTCGGAAGATATAGAACTGCAACAACTTTGATGCTGGATATCGCATTCCCATACCACTAGCTTCAGTGCTCATTTCCTCCAGATAATCGCCTTTAATGGCCTCGAGCTTCCCAGGTATTATGAAAGCAACACCGCTGCCGACAATCGTAATCCGAGGCTGAATACTGAATCTCTTTGCCGTTTCTTTTAGTTTTGGAAGAAGTAGAATGGCGAGGAGGTATGTGCCGGTTACGTTTACCATCAGAGAAGTCTCGAGACCTTCCGTGATGGTGAATTCGGTCAATGCTACTCCGGCATTCTCAACGATAGCGTCGACGCGATCAAGGGTTTGCACCTGTTTTGCGAATTGTTTGATTGAGTCGTAGGATGCGAGGTCTAGATTCCAATATTCCGCGATACCTGTTTTGCCAGTCTCATTCTCGATTCTTGATACTGCTGCTTTTCCTTTGTCTGCGGAACGAGCGGTGACGATCACTCGACTTGACGAGCATCGGACGAGATGTTTTGCTGCTTCGTAACCTAACCCGGTATTTGCACCCGTGATTATAAAGGTTTTACCGGCGCAAAGTTCATCGGTAGGGACCAATGGAAGAGCTGTGTACTGTGTAGCAGCAAATTTGAGAAGTCCACTCAATGGCGGCATCTTGGCTTAGTTATAGATAAGAAAGTAATATCTTATACATAAGCTTTAAAGTATTCGTTAGCCCAAGATAAAAGCTTTCAAAAAATTAGAAGACATTTCTCTTGGGTATTTATACCCAAATATTGATTGCCTAATCCTCTCACTTATACTTGCTTTGAGAACGTTCGAACCTGGACTTCATATCACAAGTCTTCAAAACCCGTATCATCTCCGTTAAGGCCTCTTAAATACGAAGTTGAAAATCTTCCAAACTCCAAAGTCCGTCTCAATACTAAGGGGATACTCATAAAAGAATTTTTGAAGTCCGGTCAAGTTCGTACGGGGATGCGAATAATCATACATGAGTCTTGAGCATCTGATTGGCTGAATACCAATACCCCGATTCGGTAAAGCGCCAGCTGGTCCAACCTTGATATCTGTCTGCTATAGCCGTCAGATTACATATTATACGTGTGCCTACAATATATTTTGGTGCATATGGAAAACGGTCCGCCGATGCTACTCAAAAATCACTTTACGTTGATCATCTGAAATTGACTTCTAACTAAGGTCATGAAGGGCAAAATCCTAATAACGTCAGTAAAATTATTTTTGCTCACGACGCACAGGATGCACAGGATGCTCGCGTATCTTGTCATTCTTCTGGAGACCATCAGGTTGCAAGGCACTAAACTAGCGTTAACTAGCGTGATTGCTGCACCTCATCAGTGGTTTGTTTATTATTGCGGCACCACCACCACCACCACCACCACTGGCAGGCGCGTGGTGGTGGTGGTGGTCTACAACATAGTCACGGTTACGAATGGACAAAATTATAATTACTATCTACTACTAGTAAGTCTATATACATGTGATGCCAGTGCCAGTGCCAGTCCAGTCCAGTATCCAGTCCAATATCCAGTCCAGTACCCAGTCCAGTACCCAGTCCAGTATCCAGTCCAGTATCCAGTAGTAGAAGTAGTGTTGGTAGTGGTAGTGGTGAAAAGATTAAAATCTCCAAGTCAAAAATCAAGAAATACAGTCTTTTGTTGATATTTGGTTACTAAATCAGTGCTAGTATCACTGATTTGATGATTTGAAATTGTGGGTTGTTGGTGGGATGCTCGCGTTGCAGAGGATGCACAGGATGTACAACTAATTTGCATCTCGCCACAGGTTGCATGGGATTAAAAAATATTTTTGCCAACGAAGATGCAAATAAGATCTGGATTCACAAAGTGCTTGATGTCAGGCTGGGTCTGGTTTAGCCCCCTACCCCGAATTTCTCCCCACCGCTCTCGAGCCATTCTCTTTCTGCCTCCGTAGTTTCCCGTCCTAAACAACTATTCCGATGGGGATACCGCCCGAATTTCTCAATAATTCTGAAATGAATTCCCTCGAACTTTTCCATAAGCGCTATATACTTGACAATTTCTTCATCCTCCTTGCACTCTCCCTTCATATCCTCTATAATGCTTGTCATTGTTGTGTGGGCCGTGATGCTCTCCGAGTGCATCAACGGCATATAGATCCATTGTCGATATGGTAGAGAGCGTCTAATGCCTGAATGCAGATCGAGTCTCTCATGGTCGGGATTTGCCAAAATGTGCTGCGCAAGTGATAATGCGATTGGATCGTAGTGGTTGTAAACGACCGGCAGAGTTTCCTTTGTCCGGTAAAAATTCCGTGGGATTTGGTCCAGCAGGATCATCAAACTCAGCGCGGTTTTGGTCTTGTCTTCTTCTCTGCCTCCTTCGGTGGCCTCGATCTCCGCGACAAATGGTGCGGCTATTTCTGCACCTGAAAGCCCTGCGATTGGGAAATTTGCGGGAGAGATGGCGAGAATAGCGGGGTCAAATTTTTGGTGACAGATGCCGTCAAAGGCAGCCTTCGCTTCTTTTGTACTGGTGAACCAGCGATCAATTGCTTCGTCGGTGGCGGCTTTGGCACCCCATGGAAGACCGCCGAACCACAGATCACGAACAGATTGATAGAGAGAAGGCGTGAATATGGCCTTATTAAGTCTTGGGACCGCGGCCATTTTGGGGAGCGTGTCTAATAGTCGTGCCACTGCTAAGTTATCTGTGCGGCGGAAGTGGAGGGATCAGATGCAAATGGCGGGGTATGATTTGTTCGGTTAAAGGTCTGCGAGCATTGGAAATTATTAGCGCGTTGGAACTGGCAGTGAAGTTTTGCGTTGAATGTGTTGCATTTTACCTGCTACATGCATCGAAGTTGAATGGAGAGATTAAAGCTTTAGGGCTCTAAACGTGGAGGAGCTTCTGCGAATATTGTTGCGAAGGTATTTAGTTCTGCGGTGCACAGGGTACTTATCACCCACGCCAATGGCACCCTCTGGATCGGGCCACCTTAACGTCATTCTCACGGCCGCACACAGCCGTAACAAGCATCGATCCGACGCAGGAATTCAAGCGAGGATCCACATAGCCCCGCTCGCGTTTTCTGATATTGGTCCGTGAAAGCCGTTCATGCAATATCATCGATCGATTATGCGAATTCCCAATTGGCCAGTTGCTTGAAATTTTCTCGCTTTTAGTTTGTGGTTTTTTATATATATTTTTTTCAATCCCTCTATACCTTCACTCCGCCAGATTCGCCATAGAAAGTCTCTCATCCTTAGTCGCGTGCACCATATAACAGAAGCTTGCGATCGACTTCAGGGTTCAATTAATCACAGGAGTGGATATATCGATATTCGACTAAGTGTCGATATTACTGGTATAAATCTCGCGCAAATAGGCAACAGTTTCAAGGATCTGGTTTCGACTAACGTGGAGACCCACTGACCTCAGCTGAACTCAGCTAGCTTGCCTCCTGCATGTAGACATACATCTACGGTCAAACATTGGTCATGATAACCATACTGCTTTCTCATTATCAGGATAATCAAAACCTCATCTGATATTGAGAATATTTAATGACCAAGAACTCTCACTCAAAGTTGCCTAAACGACTCTCAAACGCTTGGGAAAGCTCAGAATTCCACCTTTGAGTCGGCTAACACATATCTAAACAGCCCAATTAAAGTCTAGCAAGTCTTATATCGGGATATTCAGCTCACTTTACTCAATGGCATCCTCAAACTTAAGAATCGTTTGTGTCTCTGATACACATAACGACGACTGTCGACCCGGAATTCCGTATGGCGATATTTTTATTCATGCTGGGGATATGACCGATTTCGGTACAATCGAGGAGCTGCAAAAAGCGTATGATTGGATCGCATCATTACCACACAAGCTTAAAATTGTCACTGCAGGTAAATCTTCTCGAGTTGTCTATCAAATTCAATCTAGATGGAAACTTAATATATATATAACGGACAGGCAATCACGATTTTGGTCTTGATAGCAAACACCCAAATTTCCTCCCCGAAACAGTTACACTCTTCACCTCTGAGGCCGCAAAGGCATCTGGAATCCACTACTTTGATCGCAGAGTCGAAACAATCTCGGATTATAAAGACACAGAATCCACGCTCCCCGATATTCGTGTCTACGGGAATCCATGCCAGCCAGAATTCATCGGCAAACCCTATGCTTTCATCTACAGTCCGTCACCTTCGGACTCATCTACCGAAGCTTGGAACGGTGCTCCCACTAGAAATGATAATACTCACATTTGGGTTATGCATTCGCCACCGAAGGGCAGGTTGGACTCTATCAATAAGGTCTACAGAGATATAGGACTCATAGGCTGTGAGGTTCAAGCAAACAAGATTGCGGCGGCCAGACCACTACTTTGTGTTTTTGGGCACTACCATTTCAGCTGGGGCGTAGAAAGGGTGCGCTGGCAAAAAGATGGTGATCGAATCGAGGAGAGCGAAATTCTGAGTATGTCTTCTGAGAGAAGACTCGAAGAAGAAAGGACTGAGCCGGAATCCTTGAGTGAATTTTCATTTGAAGGGTTGGAGTTTGGGAGAGATACCATTTTCGTGAACGCCGCATGGAAGACTATGAAGAAAGGAGAGGGAATGCCAAAAAATAAGCCGATTGTTATCAACTTGTCCCTTGAACAATTTACCTAGCTAAGATGTAAACAACGATATGATTATTTCAGAGTTATCTAGGCCAACAGAAAGGCTTGATCTTTAGTTTTCAGCAAATTTGTCGGTTTTGATCAAACCCGATTCCATTCTTAAAAATACAAAATCAGCCGATATCCAGAAAAGCAAAAGAATATAGCAGGGCCTATGATCATATGTGGGTGTACTTAAAGAAAGTAAAGCTTACAGCTAAAATTGATTATATCTATATATCGAAAAATCAATTTCAGGAAATACATTATTAATCGCTGTCCAAAACCTCCATAAAATATTAAAAATAAAATAAAAAATAAAAAATCGAATGCTTGAACCTTTGAAATTGAAATAGAATAGCCCTCTCCCAACGCTTAAGTACGAAATCCAGCCTGTACCCTGTTTAGCGGCTCGTCATTTTGTGTTATTGTCAGATCCTTCATGTTGTATTTAATCAAGCTTTCGCCCGAGATTCCATCTTTCCCAGAAGTTTTGTACCGTATCCCACCCCTTTCCGCATGAAATGCTTTGGAATCATCCATTCCTCTGAACCCGAAATACCCCATCCTCTCGCGACCGCAGTTAAGACAAGGATTCCAACCGCAAGAATCTGCGAGTAAATGGTGGCGACAAGAGAACCAGCTATCAACAGACCAACACTAATCCCAAGGAATAGTAGAAACCAGATCATGCATAATATCCAAGACCAGGGTCTAACAAGCTTCAAGCGTCTGGAGCATATCTCTTGGACAACCTCGTGGTGAACTTTGCATGTGCCGTGGGAAGAGGGTGTGAATATTGACCCAGAAAGGTAGCCAAACTGTAGAGAGATAAATTCTCGCTCGGCATAACTTGCGGACCTGTTTTCATTGAAGAGGGAAGAGCTAGCCCTTTCGATCCCATCGTTAATTCTCTCTTGAATATGCTCAGGAACGCTTTGCTGGACCATTTCGACTCGCGGGTTTCCGCCCATCATCAGAAGCCCAATAGCACCAAATGCCCATGAGAACAACGAAACCAGTTGAATCACAAAGCTTAGGCCGCCTTTGTATATGTTTTCTCTAAACATCGAATAAACGACTGTAAGTATGAGAATGATCGTGAAAATGTTAAAAATGATAAGTCCTGTTCGGAGTCTGCTAAACACCTTTCCCAGACGACGGTCAACTTGGAAATCCTCTGCCAGGACATTTCGCCACTGTTTATGGTCTCCGTTCTTGAGAAGTGCAGCAACTACCAGCACGATACTCACATATTGCCAGTATGCCTGCTCCTCGATAGTATACGTCACTCCTTCCTTGGGGCGCAACATTTCACACATAAAGCCTTGACCACCACGACTTCCATCGACAAGTTTACTAGGCCGTGCCATGTCGAAGTCGCGGGAATCATCAATTCTCATACGCTGCCATTTGTTGACCTGTTTTGGTTTTTGCGTTACGGCATCCAATTGTGAACTCGTAGTGGTCGCTCTCATGAGCCCCTTTTCTATCGTGGATGCAGTGGAGGCTTGTCGGCCCCGGGCCTCGTGCTCCTCGTCGCTCAATTGCAAAGTGGGGGAATCAAAGCTTTGAGAGTTCCAAACTTCAATCCTGTTACGGATGGAACAAGTAAAGTACTGATACAAGACATTGGGTGGACAACCGACACCGAAGCTCTTAGACCACCTGTCTTGTCCCCACTGCACAGAACGCTGGAATATTTGCCATCCTCCGCGAGGTTGTATCCCAATCAACAAGCAACCCAGAGGCGCAGCATTCCACCACTGCGGTTCCTCGGCTGCGATTCCTGCATCACTGACAAGCATCGCAATCAGTTGTACCGAGTTCGCGTTCAAACTGTCCGTCCATTGCGGCGAGCCTGGTGCCGGGAACTTTGAGGTACTTTTACCTGTCGAGTTTCCTGTGAGGAAGTCGGTTCCATTCGCAAGCGCAAGTAACTTGAAGATTTCCAGGATTTCGATTGCTTGGGCGTCTATACGGCCCAGTGGTGATGTATCAGCTAGATTTCTTAAATCCAAAGTTTGCGGAATTCTCCATGTGGGTCACACGAACCATCGATTGGAGCCATTTGCGTGGGCTGAGTTCTAGTTCCGATCTGCGCTAAATTAGAAAGCGAAGCTTAAAGGCCCTCACTAGCCAGACTGCAGTGCAGATATGCACCTGATTAGCAAAATATGATCCTGCATTGAAATATTGAACCCTCATTGCTACCATACTTTGTTTTTGATATATTCAAGATAGATTTCCAGATACGTTTCAAAAAGCATTCAACGAATACGATTTTTTTAGTCTTGAGGTGAACGAAAAGATGGAATCTCTCATTTCCTTCTTAAGTCTGGGTCAGAAGGATCGAAGGTCATAATCACGCCGACTCAAGGCTGTATATATTGGGTCTGCGGCTCCCCCACATCACCTTCAAATGGTGACAAACTTAACTCTCTTTACATCACTTATCAAAGTCTGCTATATGCAAGAAGATAAATCAATATATCATTCTTCCACCGCGCGGCGCTCGCATGATCATGCATAATGCGTCCTGGCAAGCTTGTCGGTTCTCCGACGAACTTAGGGGCTCGATAGGTAGACATATTTAAATACCCAGATCCCCGCACACATGCAGACGCAATCGCATACAATACGGGATTGGAACCCACGGGGCAAGCAATTGAGTGCAACTGATAAAGTATCACCGGCTAAATGAACCTGAATAACAAGGCTGTGTAACGACAAGAAGCGGCTTGCGTTCGCGTTCCCAAACCTGAACAGCCTTGAAAAACTAGACCTCACAACCTAAATCGCAGATATCAGATAAGAAAATAATTGTCTTATCCATAGACAGTCCGTAAATATTCCGTACTTGTGATATCGTCGAAGCCCAAGATCGAGAGCTTGGCCATGGATTCGCAACTTAGATACCACATGCCGGGTTTACATGGCAGCTGTTCAGAAATTCGATGTCTCGTAATCCTCGTGCGGAATATGTTCATTGCCATAGGCTGATGGGGATAATGCCAAGTACTACATCCTGCGGGGGTCTCTGAATCCTTCTCTCGAATGTTTGAAGCCTTGTACTATCGGGCAATGCATGTCACCCCACAACTTCTCTTCGAGCCCTCTCGATATCCTTCGCTGTTACACCAAATATTAAATGCGTTTCCAAGCCTAGAGCTCGAGAACTCACCAATCCAAACATTCTCAAGATTTCCAAGGGCTCCATGATATCCTAACTTTAAGCTCGCAGGCCCAACTGAACAAAAATGTTCCAACTAGATCTAGAATGCCCCTCAAAACGTTAAAATAACTCCGGAAAAAAACTGAGCCATGGCCCCATGGGCCTTTTTCCTCGGAATGCAAAATGTGGTTTTTTCTTCTGGAACAGAGACTGATGTATACTGGTCTCGCAATAAATGTATACGTATATCGCAATATAATATATATATCCGAAACCTAGGAGCTAAAGAAGAAGAGTTTGAATTTAGTTTGGTCGGGTTTTCGTAGTATGCAGCGTTCGAGTCTAGTAAAGAAGCGGTTATTGAGGGTATCGATCTCCCAATACGCGATATTACTGTCGACTCCTGTAACCAGAATCCCCACAATATAACTTCCCAAATTTAAAGATCACGCTTTATATTAGGTAAATCGCCTATGAATGCGTTTGTAACATTTATTTGTCGCGTAGTTTAAGGGTTGGTATTTAGAAGACTTCAAGAATGCAGTAGCCTTGTTTAATAGGAAAGCTGCAAAGGAGTATACGATTTTGTTGATGGGGTTTAGGAGAGGTAGTCACTCGTGCCATCATTTGCATCGCTCTATCTGAGACTAATATTGCCAATGATGTGCCGAGACCATCAACGATGCTAATTCCCCAGTGCTGTACTTCTAGCACAATTATGAATGCATGAAACCAAAGCCTATACCACAATACCAACACCTGTTAAAATTTCTAAATTCTAGTCTGGCTACATAACACTACGAGACTCCGATACATATTGATATCGAGGTACTTTTGTAAGGAAATTTTTACCTTAGTATAATGTGCTTTTTCTTACAACCTTAAAATCTTCATTTGTAGTATACGATACGGCTGTTCTACGCAAGATTCCACGCTTAAATACAGACATTCATATCATCAACTAGATCATACTTTCATAACCGTATGGTGACATTAAAGAATCTCCACCACGGTTATATAAGCACCAATCCACCCATTTGATCCGGTGCAATTTGTAAAGTGGATAAAACTAGCTATTGGTAAACGGAATACTTACAATTTGTGTGGCTAAATATCATCAAAGCATCCAATAAGAACATAAAAAACGTAAGGACTAATTAAAAATAAACTGTGAATACTTTGTAGCATCAGTTTGGGGATTGGCCTATTATACTTCGATCCATTAAACAGATCGAATGAAAAGGGCCAAAGGGTATCCTGAATTGAAGCCTCTCCAATTGGCGCCCGGCTGCCCAATCGCGAGTATACCAACACCACTAGAGAGATAGTATCCAAAATCTGTGTACGCCGTACCGGTTACATTACACATGAGAGCGTTCTGATTAGCCGCGGTGTTGAGTTGTATGCTGCAAGACAAGCTTTTACAGCCCGAAGCCACCATTTCCTCCATTGTTTGCACGTATACGGCATCTATACTATTTGGACCGGTGCTAGGCAATTTACACAGAAATTTACCAGATGGAAGTTCCACTAGGGAGGTAACCGGGTTGAGCTTGTGGACCGAACCTACGGCTGCAACTCCAAAATTAATGACGTCGTCGTGGAGACTTGATTTTCATAGCAATAGCCTATATGATTAGTCTGAACCTTGAAAGCCTGTCTGTTTTCTGCAAATGTTTGAGTGACTATAGAAACGATCGATGGAACAGTCCTTGTGGATACTGTTACAGTGATCGATATAGAGATGGTGAGAAGGGTCATAGAGATGGTCGTTGTTGTATATGAGGTCACCGTGCTGGTGACCGAGGGTGCGGCCGCGGTAACTGTCGCGGGTATGGCAGTGTTTCCAGGCTCGTTGAGCAGGCAGGAGCAAGCATTTGAGTAAGAAACAACATTTGGACACGGAGAGGCATGGGTCGGATAGGTCTCCTGAGCCCTCTTGTGCTTTGGGAGATCCGTAACGCTGGTAATGTTACGTGGGATGTGACTGTTATAGGCGTGGTAGAGGTATCAGTTGTAGAAATGGATTTGGTTTAGATGGCCGATAGAGTTTGGGTAAAGGTGCTTGTTCGGAGCTGTGTTGTAGTGATCGTACTGTTTGGCGATACCAGATGATCTGTTTAAAAATATATGATACGAGTAGGATCAGTTACATACCTGGTAATGTTGGTGTATAAGTAGATTGAACTCTGGTCATGAAAGCGGAACAATCAGTTATATATGTGCGTTTCGAATTTCGGACAGTTGCATATAGTCATCCGGATAACCATTTGTAAGAGTTTCGAGCCCAAACGATATATCGCGAGATGGATGGTATCTAACTTACCCTGGAGACATTATTAGCTTCGCAGCCAGGAACTCTTGGAAAGTCCCGAGGAATATGACTGCCACTAGTGAATTCAGTGGCTCCTAGCAGCCAGAGAATCGAAAATAATTTCATTTCAAATAATTAAAGATAGTAGGTTTATCTCAAGTAGATTTCGAGATGTTGGAAACACTGCCGATCGGATTGTAGGGCAATGACAGTTGAATATAAACATTTTTTTCTAATATTATATCTGTAGAGCCATCTTCATTCTTTGCACGGGCCGTCCCGCGACTTTTTGTCGAAATTCACAAAATATGGAGCATTCAGCACTTGCCACGGAGGTATGGACATCTCTTCCCGAAATCCGATCAAATTTATACAGTTTCGAACATTTTACGCTGGGAAACTTGCACTAAATCCTATATCGCCCAGGCGTGAATCGGTAATCGTTCATCAAGATCGAGCTCGAGCCCGTGGAGGGACAGACTTTGCCAAGATACACGGAGGACCAGGCTCATCGAGAACGCCTGCGATATATACCAGCAATCACTGTCCATTTCCACTCAGAAATAGAGACAAACTGTTCTACTTGGCTTATGCTTGGTTCCAATATCTTCAAACTATCATGGCGCAAATTTACGTCGAAATTGCAACAATTTGACCTCGTCATCCTCGAAACTCTCCATCGAATAAAAGACCCCATGATTCAAGATGTATGCATTTTTATAAATCTGTGAATTAGTGAAGCAAGTACCTCTAGCCTCTAGGCCAGTACCTAAGGATGCAATCTTATCAACTATGCAGTTAGAGTCGATTATTATTGTTTACTCCCGCAGATCCCACAGGATCGAAAGGACGTATGTTCACCAAACTCAATTTGAATTTGTGGGTTTCGCTTACCCAATCTCATGCATGGGTTTCTTTATTAAACCACCTATTTGAGATTTAATCGATTTCTTCCCCAGAAAAAGGGGGCGGGCTGCAGACGAAGGAAAAGAGAAAAGAAGCATGCTAGCAGTAACGTTAATCTTGACATGCAAAATTGTCTGCATGTATACATCGCATTGCAGAGCTTCGAATATAAGAGGAAAGTTCGATCTCGATGTATCTGAGATTTGTTGAGCTAAGAATAGAATTCTTGGTCAAGATTGCCAAGTGTCTCACTCTTGTCATTCGAATTATTTGCAGCCATTTTTTTTTGGACTGGCACTAGAAGTATAATTTGAAAGTCAGCACAAAATCTGCTCCCTCCTTTGGACGCGAAGAATTTCCATTTCCAAGTTCGCACGAAACAAATTGGAGCCTCAATTTGAGGCGCTACGGCAGTTAGAAATAGGAAGGCCTTTCTAAACATGTGGGTCGTTCTATGCAACATATCGCTGGCGCGCGACACCATGAGGCCTTCCAATGCGTGTGCACCACCCGGTTGGTACAGTGTACCTACCTTCCAATTGGTTTCCGAGTCGCGATCCATCACCACAGTCAGTCCGAGGCTGGATCTATCAATCTGTTATTAAATCTTCATTGAGTTTCTTCTTCTGCCCCGCTTGAGGAAGTTCATGAGCGTTATAACGATCGACTGGCGATAGTTTATACGAGCTTGATCACTTGAGCACCGTATAGATCTAGAGTCCAAGACAGGCTTCATCAACCAAATGAACCTGTTGAGTGCTTCCATTCCTAGGCCCACGGAGATGAAGCCGTTCGGAAAGAGCTACCAAGGATATGTGAGTGCTTGCGAGCCTGATATCTGTAAGGAGGAAAGCTTCCGAAGACCCACAAATCAGAAGGATCGTGACAGCTCATGCCATGGAACCAACCCTCCAAACCAAGAGTGGCGAAGCTCAAGCCCTCGCAGGGTCTTCCCGACAAATGTGTTGAATGCTGGTCACCAAAAGCGGCGACGATGTGTGGGATCCGCTACTCTGTGTATGATCGATAAATCTTGAGAATGCGACACGATGTACATTACAATGGATTTGGGAAACTCAAATTTTAAATGAGGCTCTCGTCCGAACTAAACGATGAAGTAAATTGTTCGGTAATCTATTTTTAATCTAAGCAATGATGAACGGTGCTAACCGTCTGTTCCAATTTTAAGATAATTAATTCAAAGAAACTTCTACGTGGACATCGTGTGCATTCCTTAAAAAAAAAAAAACCCCGAACGCATCGCGGCGACTGAAGGCAGCTAAGACCTAAACTCTAGTGATAAACCAGCTAATTTATCATCTGCATGCGAAACAAATCACTCGGATGCTCCCGTGTTTCGGCTTTCGCTGCCTAGATTCGAATTCAAGCTAACAGCGAGCACCCACAGATCCAAGGGAGGTGGTTCTACGGTATGTTGCAGGATTTGATAGGTAGAAAACAGAGATCGAAACACTCTCAAAAGGTATTCGATTGGACCAAAAAAGGTTTGCAGGAATTTTATATATTTAAGAACATGGGGATGCCATGCTCGCAGGCCTGATAATGGGCAGTGAATGCCCTCTCTTGCATATAATCTGGGAGAGCATTCTTTTGCTCAAGGGATATCAATACATCTTCTCCGTTCGAATTTAAGGATAATAATTGATTACCCGTCCAAGGAGCAATCACATTTGTATCGATAACCATCCGTGCAAGGAGCTCTATTGCTGTAGCCAGAATTAGAAAGAAAGCCGCATTCTATGACATCGACTGCTGCAATTCGGTGGCCCTGTGGCGGCTAGAATTGGTGCAACGGTAACCGGAAAAATGATCACGCATAGCTTTGTTGGACGCGAATGGGAAGGCTTGCACATAAGCATGTATCAGCAAATACAAGAAGTAAGAAGGAAAGCAAAAGATTGTGTGCACACTTGTATCAAATGCTTGTCAAAGTTCCAGGTGTTTAACTCCTTCGAGAAGGTCTGGAAAAACCGGAACATTTCATACCAGCTTTGACTCGTTTTTCGGGCAAAAACAGCATGCCAGGCGGGGCATGGGCGTCAACTAGAACCGAGTGGCCAAGTTAACCTAGTCGTCCGTCGAGGTTTCTTGCTTTTGAAGTAAATTCCATGCAGGGAAAGGGGAGAGGAGCAAATGAAAAGATATATCTGACCTATACCGGTATCAAGTCCACACATGCATATGGGGTACATGTACCCTGAATATCAGAAACAGAATCTAGCAACTGGGAGGTCGGTTTCGCCTCTCTTTCCGAGCTCTCGTCGGATATCAAGCACTTCATTCCAGTCACTCGTAGTTGAAATTACGAATACGGCTCGCCCTTGCCTCCTCCCTCGTACGTACTCCCTCTTCCCCTTCGCTCTTGCGATTAGTATACACACATTTCCCCACCTTAGGCCTTGCTCATAGCAAGCTTGTGCGCAGTTGACTAGGAGGCTCTCTCGCTTGCACCGTGTCGCAAGTCATTCGCAGATAGCTTGGCTTCGAAAACTTGAAAACCGGTTCTGGTTGCTCTGCTGCCAAACGACATCACAATTGCCATTTCGACTATAATTGATTTAGCCGCCGTCCGGAGTGAAAGACATCGCGTGTTTTCGCTTTACTTCGCCTCTGACTCTTCTTCGTCTTAGCAGGCCTATATACGACTTACATACGACCAATTTAACATCTCTCCGAATTAATCCTCGTCTCGGGAACACGGTCAATCGCGTAGAAACACAGAAGCCCTTGGTAGTGTGTTCTTTCCATCGTATTTTTTTTGTCTCGGTTTACCAGCCATCAGTTACTCGCATTACGTTAGGGTTAGTCAGTTTTGTCACTTTTAATTAATAAAAGGTCAGCCAGGCGGGCATGTGAGGGCTTCATAATAATCAATCGAAGGCTTATATCTCTTTGCATTTTGAAATTGTCTTTCCATCCTTTCATCCTCACGCACGCTCTACTGGTGGTCGCCTTTGAGGCTGAACATAATCATATCGCTCGATTCCGTACTTTTCCTTGCTTGACAGGAGGGCACCCAGTCTGAACTATAACGTCCTGTCTATATTTGGTGGCCTCCCTCGGTGCTTGCTTTGCTTGCTTTGCTTTGCTTTGCTTTGCTTTGCTTTGCTTTGCTTGCTTGCTGGCTTTTAATCTCGCAGCCCCAGCCCCAAGCTTTCCTTCGGCGGGACCTTTCACGGCAAATATACCCAAGTAGCTAATAATCCCAATTCTAATAGAGTCGACTCATTCGCTCATATTAACTGGTTTATTTCCTGTATCGTTCTAATCAGCGCAACATCATCGCCATTTTCACCGTAATATAATCTCGAAAGACCAAAGGAGGTTTACTCGAAGGGAGGGTACACAAGGCACCCATCAAACTTAACATGTTGGGAAGCAGATGCTGAATTCGTCCAAACTAGCGGTAGCAGCAACATCGGCATTGCATCCCTTTCTTCCTCTTTGTTCTCGCCCTTCTCCTCCTCCTCTTCTTTCCGTGTTTTAAGTAAGAAACGGGCCCGCTGTAGCCCTGTTTTCCATTCCTCCTATTTATCAACCATCGTCACAAAGGAAATTGACCCGACAAAACGAAACATCCGACAAGTTGAGAGAAGCGAGGAGGTTGAAGACGACCGATCGCAACAATGTCGTCGTCGTCACCGCGAAGGAGCACCTATTCCGTAGAAATGGAAGCGGAGATGGAGCATCGTCAGCCGTATCAGCAAGAGTCAGTAGAAGTAGCACCGACAGCCGTAGCTGAAGGCGACCTGCCGCCGAGAAACTCAATCGACAAGAAAGGCAAAGGCAGAATGTCCGCGGAGGCCAACGTCAACGGCAACACATACCCCCGAACGCACGCGATGGCCTCCACCAAGCTGGCTCTCGCGGAGGGCGGGCGGCCCTCTGCCTTTTCGCGCCTGCCCAAGGAAATCATGCAGCAGTGAGTGCCCATTCATGTTCTTTTAACCTCCTTTTCAAGTCTCGTTTTTTGCCGAATGTCATGGCGTCTGTGATTTCGATACATCATTCTATTCTGGACGTCCCGCTCCTGCGTGTATGTGTTGCGATGGTGCTGACGATGGGCAACATAGGATACTCTTCTTCTGCTCTCCGAACGAATTCGACTCTCTTACCCTCATAAATTCTTCGTGGCACCATGCCTCGCGGTCTTGTCTGCTCTACGCCCGGCAGCTAGCTCAATGCGGTGTAATCACACCCAAGGACATCGAAGATACACCCGACAACCTCACCTCCCTCATCCACCAGTTCGATCGTGCATCCCGAAGAGGTCTCTTCGAATCCATGTTACGACCAGAGACGACGGAAATCCAACTCATATGCAGAAGTTTATCATCTTCAGCAGCTGTTCCCGGCGGAGAGGTCTTCAAATATGAATTCTCACCCAAAGGATCTCATCTACTCGCAATATCGTCATCCCGAATGATTGTCATCGACACCACTACACCCTCGAAGGATTTGCCTGTTTCTATCAAACGAGAGCTGAAGATTCTACGACGGCCTATCAGTGCCGCCATCCTCGATGATGGCTCCGTAATGGCTGTCCTATCTTCTGAGCACAAGGTCAACATTTACGATCTAACGGGACCTCAAGTAAAGCGTGTAAAGTCGCTGGATCTTGATAATGCCCCGCGAGCAATCGCACTAGCTCCCGATGGCACCGTATTGGCAGTGGCCTATGACGGTGGCGTCGAAGTCATCTCCCTCGCACCAGGGATGGATCAAAAGCGTGCAGTCAAGTGTGATCTAGTCGATGCACTCTGCTTTTCCCTGGACGGCACCGTATTAATCGGATCAACTTTGAACTCTGGAAGCCCCGCTACGGTCGTCATTTCAGCTCCGTTCTTTTCGGATGTCATGGTGGCAGCCGAGTCGCTAGTCCAAATGTGGACAACACAGATTTTATTCCCAACTACGTCTAGGGACATCTCGCACGCCACTTTACTCACTCACCACGGTGATAATTCCTCGTGGACATTTACGTATGATAAGGCGTTCGCAGCTTTTAGAGCTGTTCGGGTTGACGATCTACGGAACGGACACACTTACTTCTCAGGACCCACACCGAACCCCATGCCCCCCACCATGTTGCCAGCACCAAGCTATGACGGCGGGGTCGTCGCTTCTGGCTTTGGATCTACTTCTGTTTGGATTTATGGTATACCCTCTGATTTGGAGAACCCAGGTGAGGGAACTGAAAATCCGAGTGGAAGCGGTCTTTCCGGAACCAGGAACAGTCTTTATATCGGTGCTACCTTTGCACCGCAATGGCAGCACTCTGTCGAGAGGTCGAGAAACAACTTTGTACAGGGCAGGATTATTGGCGAAGTCAAGGGCTTAGTCGGTCTTAAATTCTCGATGACAAGCAAGGGTGAGAGATTATTCGCTGTAGCGGCAGGTTTCGAAAGCGCCGAGGAGGAAGGTTTGGATGCGGAAGTGTTGGAGGGTGGTCGGCTTATCCTTTTCAACTTTGCTAAAGGCCCTAGCAAAGGAGGGAGGCATGTTATTTCCGTGGATGTGGGCGACGGCTCTAACGTCAAACTAGAGCAATTAGAGGAACAGCAGAACGATCTCGAGGCCGAGGTTAACATTGTCAGAAGGCGAACTGTCGCTCAAAGACAGCAAAGAAGATCCATGATTAATGCACCTCCAGTTCCGTCGCTGCCCTCTGCGCTGCCTAATAACAACTCAACAACCTCTTTGTCAACCACGCTATCTGTTTCCCGTCAATCGACCCAAGACTTGAGTCCTGAGGAAGACGAAGAAGGCGTATCTCTGAGCGAAGCGATAGAATGGTCGTATTCTCACACGGATACCAGATCGCATACTATTCTCCAGCGTGCTGCTACAGCTGCTCGAGCAAATGCTGAACGAACCCCCCGCCGAAGAGCAGGCGCCGATCAGGGTCCAAACTTCGCTGTCACTAATTATCGTCTCCTCGGTCTCCGAGAAGAAGAATGGGTCGAGCCGCCCCCACCCTATATCGAGAAACTCACGGCTGTTCCCCTCTACGATTACGAAGCTCGTCTTTTAGAACGCGCGCGGAGCATGGGCATCACAAACCCCAATGAACGAGTGCGAAGAAGGAGTAGCGGTGGTGAATTGGATATCGAGAGAAGAGAGCGTGATCCCCTTGCTTCTGGTGCTTCTAGTCCAAGGCTTCGCCGGAATGTTCCGAGTCTAAGAATCACAAGCCCCGTTAGCCCCGGTGGTGGTGGTCTATCCAGGAACGGTTCCGTCAGTGCTGGGCCCAGCACCACCTTCCAAGGATTCGGTCAGTTCGCGAATCCCTCATTTGAAGCACCTGAAATGCCATCAACCCCGCCAGTGGCGCCAGGTTCTAGGTCAGGATCGGAACCTCGGAGGCCTTCAACAGCTCACACAATATCACGTCGGAGCTCCATCCAACGAGAGCCACCTGGAGGTATCTTATCCACGATCGATGATACTGAGAGGGCTCAAACTCCGAGTCCACGGTCATCCCGGCCAAGTATTGAATCTCAGTATTCATTCTCCGCGCCAACTAGTCAACCTTCAGGATCAATCCCACAGGATCAACTCCAAGCTCAAGGATGGAATAGACAAAGAGACTCAGAGTCAATGCCACAACGTGTATTCTTTGATGGAAACACTGCCATAATTCCCCCGGTCCCAATCATTCCGATCCAGTTTCGCTCAAATTCTTTGCCGATGCAAAGCAACACACCAACTCCGAGCCTTCAACAACGTTCCCAAACTGAACGGCCCCACTCCGCTATGATGACAACCCCGCCAGCGCCGTTTATACATCCTAATGGAAGTATTGCTTCCTTGCCAAATTTTGATATGTGGAATCAGCCAAGAGTCGGCCCCCCACAACCACGAGGGTCTCATTCAAAATCCTTGCCTCCACTGCCCCCATTCGCCAACCCTTCGCCACCTCGGCCTCATCCTTCGACCCAACAGCCGCCGCAACAGTGGCAGCATCAACAGATGGACACGCCACCGCGTGGTCCTCCCTCTCACCTGCAGCAGCCTCTCCAACAACCACTTCTCTCTCGTCTGCCTTCTCGCCGCTACAGCCGAACCAACGAGCCATCAGCCAGCCCTGCATTGTCAATTCCCTCTACCACATCTGCTTCTCAACCAGTCACCCCAGTCACTCCGTTGAAACTTACGTCAACCTCTTCAACTGCACCTGTAACCCCTGTAACTCCCCGATCCAATCCCGGCAATGCACCTCGTGGCATGATGCCTGTATCGGCTATGGTCGCTCAACCAGGTCCACCTCCTGGCAGCTCTGGGTCTACTCACAGCAACACATCCTCCAACATTGGTCATCCACAATTCAGAACCGCAATGACAGGTGGAGGAGCTAGAAATACGCTTTCGTTAACGGTGTCCCCAACATCAGCACCAACGCAGAGAGTTGCCATCAGTTCGAGTCCTGCTACTTCCAACGCTGGTCCCAGCCAGCCTACAGCCCATGTACAGCATCCGCCAGCAACTCGTAGCGCTGCTACCACGAGACGCACGAAATCCAAAAGCAAGAGAGGGCATCAATACACTACATCTGGACAATATGTAAATCCGGCCTTTATGACCGTTCCACAACCCGGTGGACAAATGATACACCCGGGTTCCATAGAGCGCCCCCTGCCCTCTCCAGGAAGAAGGGTATCAACCCGCCGATCGCCATTGCACGGTGGTTTCTACGCCGCGGGGAGTCCAATGCCCAGCAGCAGTAGTATCAACACTATGGGTAGATCTGGCAGCAGGGCGGAAAGAAGTGCCGCGAGGGCCAGCTCTATGAAAAAGAAGAAAGGGTGGGGGCGGAAAGATAAAGGTGCCATGATGATGGAGAACCAACGAGCTGCCCAGCATGGACATTCGGCTGGTGCTTCTTCGAGTGGTGGGAATGTAGTTGGAGGGTCTGGTATGGATGAGAGTTTTGAGGTTGTGAGAAGGGCTAGCGGGGATGAGGGTGATAAAGCGGGGTGTGTTATTATATGATTAATGTTTTTGGGAGAACATTTCTAGGAATACTTGTTGTAATAGGTAAAGTATTTTGGTATATCTTTATACGGCGTTTCAACATATGAC
>JAJTUB010000018.1:732815-798390 GCA_036971345.1 Dactylellina drechsleri | reverse complement strand
GCTGTAAATTTATTTGCGCATTTTTTTTTTTCTTTCTTGGCAATTTCTATTTAACAAAGCGCATGGGAAGCAAAGCGATATTGCATTTGGAATACTTTTATTTATTTATTTCGGAGGGTTCTGGATAAGCTATTGGATAGCAGGTACGATACATAGATTGCAAGGAAACATTAGCTAGTGAAAATAACAATTAGCGGTCACTCGTTATCGCAAATTTAATGTTGAACTGATATATATGTATCAAAATCTGCACGGTCAAGTGCAATATAAAATTTAAAATTGTGAAAATTGAAATCGACCAAAATATTGACGCTATCTAAGCTTGCAAGACCAAAATAATCCGCTATCTACATATATTACAAAGACGGCCGTACGCCTGCAGGTCATATTCAATATATGCTCAAATCGTTCCTAGGCTTAGTGCAGTTCCAGACTCCGAGCTCTGCTTCCTCTCTCCCTCCTTCTCTTCGCTGAACAAGCATCCCAACTCGAATAATTGGCTTGATGATGCCATAGAGTCAATAATTCCAACTGACGTGGGGCAATATTCCTGTTCGCCTTTTGGAATATTGTCTCATACGGATGTAAATTCGTCCCAAAATACCAGTTATCCCCGAGAACTTCGCCGTGCGTGCACGTGTGCACGTAATCCGGATTCGAGGAAAAGGATGTCATGAGAACAGAGATATCGTAGCCGGCGTCGAGAACGGTTTGTGCAGCGTATTCTTCTGCCTGTACTGCGTCCCAGAATTTCTCGAAGCAGTGGTTTGTGATTGGCAGGAGGGTTTGTAGTCCTATTCTATCCGTTGCGAAGAGCATTGATTGCATTATTTTGCGCTTGCCACCGTCCGCGTTGCATTTCATTGTCATTCCGACGAGCTATCGATAGTTCATGTTAGAACACGATATATCCTTAGAGATATTACTTTTATAAAATCTTGTTCGGAGTAATTTTTAGGGGGATATTGATTGTGGGACAGTATATGGGCAATGTACCTTTGTCGAATCACTGACTCTGTCCAAATATGCATCACTCCAACACTCGTCACTCCAAGTCGGCAAAAATGGACCTCGGATAGAGGCATTCATCATGATGAATCGATTATACTTGTTCATAAGTTTGTTATTTTCCGCTGTCAAAATCTCAGCATGAGTACCTAGATCAAAACAGGTATTATTCCGATGGATGACTTTAATGTTCGGTGCGGTGGGTATGTGTGCCTCCAAATCGGTTTCGCCGTTGAGGATGATGATAAAGTCGGCTTCGGCGTGTAAACCGTGGGCCATGACGAAGAGGGCGTTTTGTCTGGCATTTTCGGTTTCGAAGTATACGTAGGTTATTAAGGGTCGTTCCCGCTCTTTGTATATATACGCTTCCTCGGTGGTCTCTACTAATGAAGTTTCGTTTGTTGTCGGTGGCACTGGGTAGATAGATGAATTACTTTGTTCCTATGGTTATTTGATAAATATTAGCGCCTTAGAACCTAGACCACTAGATTTTGATCTAGTGCTTGTAAAGTCATTTAACGTACTGAGTCGTTCACCGGGTTCAATGTATCTCCGACATAGTGCGTTGACACCCCACTCCCAATTTGATATCCTGCCAGAAAGGTGAAAACTAAAAGACCGATAAATCCAAGCGTAGGTACCAATGCCTTCATAAACTTCCTCTCTGACCGATATCTTGCCGAAGAGTAAGCATGACCCTCTTGGTCATCCTTTAGAAGTATAAAGGGTTTGTATTCGTCTTCCTCGAACTCCTTGGAAAATATCCTGCCCAGCCCAAAACTAAGCATGTTGACCCAGTCAGAGATTGTGACCGGTGTCCCTCCGCCTTTTTATAAATTAGATATTTGTCTCGTCCTGGTCAAGTCGTCTTGGATGTGAAATCTTTAGATTTTAGACATTGACTATTCCTAATTTGCGGGTTCGAGTAAAATCGTGGATTTCAGCAGGGTAACCTCTTCTTCTATAACAGGAGGCGTTATGATCGATTATATTACTTGTCCCGTAAACTAGTCGTGATGCACAAAGATGGTCCCAATAGATTAATTGAGGTTTGAAAACTTCAATGAGTGAATAAGCCTTGGTTAAATTTGGAAATTGTAGAGAATGAATGTTATGTGTATTATAAGTATTCTCCGTTTTGTATTCGATCGACGAAATACAATTTTAATTAAATATTATTAATGAAGGAAAAATGTTCCCATATGACCGAATGAGATAAGGTTCTTGAACGAGAGGACAGAAATACCAGGCAGTTATAAATTCTTAAGACCTTTGATGCTAGCCACAACAATTTATAAACAAGGTTGTGGCAACAGAGATCACCAGGGAGAATACAGTTGAACAGAGCCCCAGTTTGTGCACTAGGAGGCATCGCCCAAACAAAAGATAAAACGTGCAACTGTTAAATTTAACAATAGCGCTCCTTTGTGTTTGTTGCATGGTGAAAGCTGTGTCCCAGCGGTCCCGCCCAGGTCCATTCTAAGCTAATGCGCAGGCATATATCGAACCTGATCAATTTTTTATTTCGTATAGTGCGAATATCTATCTTCTTCAGCAGACCTAGCCGTGTCCTTTTCCGAAACACTAACGATAATGGGAGCCTATAGACGGCATAGTGTGTTGTATAATTTAGACTACAAGCGAGCGAAGTCTGTGCATGTGCATACACCGGACCTGTGCCGACATTCTAATGTTAATATGCTGAGATTCTGTTATACTTAGGCACTTCGAAGCCTCCTTTGGTCGTGCACATAGGTCCTTGGTTACAAGCAAAGCCTAGAAAAGCTGCATCTTTGCAGATCTAACAGTTTGGGCATTTCTGCAAATAAGTTTTCTCGAAGACCGAGGAAAGGACCGTGCGGCTGCAGCTCCTCGTACTCTAATATAATCGCAAACAGCGAAACCGTTCGTTGTTGAAGAGTAATCACATCAATAGTGATTCGGGCCCGGATATATATATAGCATTTTCCCAGGGCAAACCCACTCCCTGTACCAATCGTCTCAATGGAACAATTAGAAAACCCGAAAAGCTTGATTCCGATCGCAAGGATCACACTCAAGTAAGCTTTGCATTGCGTCGGCAGCTCACGCAACTACGCCGCTCGCAATCCCAGGATATCTATCCGTCGACAGTAAATTTATAAATTTATAAAATCATGAGAGTTAACGTTGGGTATCCCGCTGGGTCGACTGTCGGCTTAGATAAGCGATTACCAAGCACAAATGAAACCTCTGAACATAATGATACGAATTTAGAGGCAGGATTATACGATGGATACGGTGCTCTCGTAGAATCTTGCGCGGATTCGCCAACAATTGAGGGTTTCCGAGGCGGGATTGTCTGTGTGGATCCAGCAGCAAGGTTCAGTCTCAAGAGCCGAGTCCGTAGTCTTAAGATCTTCATCTAGCTTGCACAAATACAAATTATTGTCGACAAGTGATTGATTACTAAAATTATATATCACCAAACCAAATGACCAACTCCTTATATATATGAGTAATCCAATCCTGAAAAAGCCCCTTTCTGTTGCTTGCACTTAGTCCTATCGTACGAGCCTTGCTTATTCACAAGACAGCGTTAGCTTACATGTCGAACACTCAAATTTCTTTGGAATCAAAGATCTGCGAATACGATCTTTGCCCGGCTCATTCACTATTTCGAAGGTTATATTGCAGACGGTTGAGATGTATCATGGAAAAACAATTGAGAAAGAGAACTTTTGACCCTTGAGGGCTAGATTAATATTCCTACTATAGTATTACAATACTGGCTATTCACATGCAAATATACAAGAATCCCTCTAAAAATCAACAGCGCTCAGTCTCTGAGGATAAAAAGGCTAAACTGAAGAATACGCCCTTCTATCTAGCAAACTCCATCTGGGAACGCTTTAGTATTCGCCAGATGGTGTACCGCTACTGCTTGGGCTGACCTTCCACCTTCCACAAGGTCCATTGCTAACGTAACCTTTGGAGTAATCACTATAGTCGTTATGGGTGGTTGAGGTGAACGTGCCATAGTTGGAGTTGCTGCAGGTGGTAGTGAGTCTCAGTACGCAAGTGTTAGTACCCTCGTCACTGGTGAAATAACTACCGGCGCAGTCCTTTGCACCATAGCTGCCGACATGGGCCTGGCACTTGGCGCAACATTCCTGTGGTGTGGAAACACCGGGAACTTTTTGAGATTCAGTACCAACGTTTGCGGTAACACTACCACTTGGACCACTGTAAATGTTGCGAGCATTGCAGGCAGCATATGTGGTAGGACCTGGCATGACTGCAGTGGATTGCTTGGTGACAGTGGTGTAAGCGGTTCTAGTGCAAGTTGTGGTGATTGTGGAAGTAGCAATACGAGTGACGGTAGCTGTTTGTGCGTATCCAGGTGCTACAGTCTTGGTGACGCTCATGGTGTGAGTGATAGTGACAGTCTTTCCGTAAACAGTGGAAGAGGCCTTAGCCGTTGCGATAACTGTGTATGTGTGCGTGGAAATCGTCGCAAGAGTCTTCGTGCACACAACGGCGGTGACATATCGTGTAGTGACAGGGGAGGGAGCAGGGGCGGCGGCGTATTCGTATCCATCGCGCTTAGAATACTTAGAGGGGGAATTTGCAGAGTCATCGGCAACATTAACGAAGCCGTAAGGAGTTGGGATAGTGGTTGCAGAACCCTTGATAGTCTTAGCAGCAAGGCTAGTGGTGTAGGTCTTGGTATAAGAGACCGGGTGATCGACTGTAACCTTCACAACATGAGTAGCATAGACGGTATGAACACTGGCTCTTCCAGTAGAAGTGCAGGTCTTGGTGACAGTCTTAGTAAGACTCTTTGTCTCGCCCTTCAAGGTCACAAGGCATGTGCTAGTGCTCGTCTCGTAGACACTAGCAATAGATGCTTTGTGAATAGTTGCCACATTCGTAGGGATGGGAGCAACTTGGACGCCGCAGTACTCGGTCGTACAGGTCTCGATAGTCTTAACAGAGCCATATTGAGCAGAATAGACCGAAGTAGAATATTTGGCAGGCGCTGCCGTGGTATATTGCTGGGTTCCACCATATGCTGCAGGAGTAGTGGACTTGGTGGTCCCATAAACTGCTGGGGCGGTAGACTTGGTGCCGTAAGCTCCTGGGGTGCCGTACTCCGTTGCATCACCGTATGGAGCAACAGTAGACTCCGTACACTTAGTAGTCGAAGAAAGCGTGGTGCCAGTGCCATATGCATTCACATATGGAACCGTGGTGGTGGTGGAGCTGCCGCCGCCATAGATATCCAGGGTAGTTGTCGTGATAGATGAAGTGGTGGTGGTGTTATAATAATACACACCTCCATAGGTCGTCAATGTGGACGACGAATGGCTACTGCAAGCATTGACATTGTTTAAAAGGGCAAAGACTGCCATGAGAGAGGCGCTGGTCAAAGTGGAAAGCATCCTGAGCTAATTTTCAATCCAAATATGCTGATGCTAAAAATGAAATAATAAACAGCGACTAAATGAATGACTAAAGAACAGGTATAAAAGAGTGACAGTATTTGGAAGAGCAAAATCGACAAAACTTAAAAGAGTGACTGATATTGCGATATTCGCAAAGATCTGAAGGATGAAGACGAGAGCAACCTCAACTGCCAGCGGAATTCATGCTTCTTATACAGACATTTTCACTTCTCAGAGGGTTCCGAGGGTTCGCGAAGCTAGAGAACATCCCCTAAAGCCGGGAGGCTTGAAGCTCCGACCGTCTCAACAGGAAGCTATTTTGACAGAAGGTTCCTTGCAGAAAATTCGTCACTAAGCTTTATTGGGTATTTTCCTCGTTCGAATTAATCGAATTGTGAAAGGTTGAGACCCGACATTGAAGAGCAGGGTTATACATTGGACGCCACATAATCTGAGCGAGGAAAGCCTTGCCTTTTCTTCTCCCAAATCTTGAGTGAAATGCCATCGGGAACAACGTTTTTCAGGGGAGACCAAAATAGGTTTGAACGCCTTACCCGACTACAAGGAGTCATGAGTGGATCGATCTTGCTTTTCCAGTCTCTGCTTAACCAGACGTCGCAAAAAATGGCGTTCTCTGAGTCCTTGAGATTGCGTTGTTGCAATTACACTCTGCTGCCCAGGATTATTGTGACATTGCATTCTCTGCATTATTTGGGTGAGAGAAGCCCCAATTAAGACTCGTCGCGTGGTTAGCCCTGGCTTTCCCTTTCCCTCCAAAGACGACTTTCATTCGAATTCTAGGGTACATATTCTGCTTCTTGTTTCTTTCTGAATCGGTGTTCGGGTTTTAGTGTCTGAAATAATATTTTCATAGACAGCGTTGACGCGTTTAACATTTCGAAGGGAGCATCCAGGAGGCCAGAGAAGCTTCATTCGCCAAGGGATGGAGGAAACAACCAAGCCCTAATTTTCAGGGAGTAACCCACTCAATAATTACCCAAGCTATACGAAGTATGTGTAATTATAACTGTGAATCCATGGGACGTAATCTCACTCAGTTATCCCAACCTTCCTAGATTATTACGACGACGTTCCCCTTTTAACGGTTCCATCGAAACCTCGATTTCTGTTCCCCGTACTGCGATATCTCGAACCCAAGAATAACGAACCCAGTCATATCATATTCTCGCTCCAAGCCCCAAACTGCCCAGTTACAGAAGAGAATCTTGCTCGCTTTCAACATTTTAAACCATTCGTGGGCGTTATCCATCGTATGAACTAAACCCTCCCAGAACTGCTTGACAGTTACTGGTTTTTTAGGAGACATGGTTGGGGAGTTGGATCGAGAGTCATATGGAAAGCTAATGTGACGAATATAAGTGCCTACTGCGGCGGACGTATTATTCCACAAGACGATTGGATCTTTTCCAAAGAAGCCAAGATCTTGTGTCGAAATTGGTTGGGGGAGATTGCTTATTATTGTATAACCTTTATAGCTGAAGGGTAAAGGAAAGTTGAGCATCGAGCTGTGGATGAGGATCTCTCCCTCACCGCAACTCGAATAATATTGGTTATTCTTGCCAGGGATGGCTTCGTAACGCCGAGAGAGGCACTCAGAGATGATAGACTTCCATGTCTTGCATACACGAGAGAGAACAGGATGCTGTGTCCACTGGCATTCCTTAAGGATTTTGATTTGAAGTTCAACGGGAGGGGCTGAGCGTTGAGCGTTTGGTTGACCAGCCAAGGGAAGTGCGGGAAACTGTGTTGCCATTGTTGCAGAAGCTGCTGAGTTGTTACTTGAGTATTTACGTTGAATCGAGTTTCTCTCGATGGTCCGGAGCCTAGGGATTGTGGAAGCCCTTTTAGTGGTTTCGTGAAGTTGGTGTGAACGGAGTATCAGATCCCAGCGACTCGCAAATAGGGCGGCACTGCTTTCAATACCTTCTCAAAATAACACGGCGGTGAAAGAATCTGGCGGGGCAGCATTAAGTGCGAAAATGTTCTCTCACTTGGCATTGCATTCGTGATCAGGCCAGTTGGGCCAAACATGTAGGTAAATGTAAAACAGGCAGTTGTTTTAACGAGAATTTGATAAGTCGTAAATGTTCTTGTGGCGACGTCTGTTATTGCACCTTCACCACTTGTGTCTTAATTCATTCGCGGCCAGTTTTTTGAAACTCCATCGGGTTCCTATTAACTCGATATCAGGGTGAAGCTCAAGCAATTTACCTGCAGTCGTCCCCTTCCCATCCCTCAATCAAATTATTCGCGCCATATTTGGGGGAAAAATTAATTGATCCACCCCAGGACCGTAAAGGATCCCCACAAGTCAACGCCCGGAGTGATGGCCTCTGCCTTGCAGTATCTATTGTTGGAAATATCAATTCAGGAACGCGTTTTCGAAATGTATTACGCCACCTTTCAATCCACTCTTTGGACCCAAACGCAACATCCTCTCTTCGATCCGCGTCTTCTCCTAGTTCTCCTGGGAAACCTCTACCAGGGCCCCCCATATAATGATGAAGAGCTTTCAGATTCTGGGGAAGCATTAAAGGCACCTGTCGGGTGTGAGGTTTTCAGACGTTAGCCCGTAGAATCACAACAAGTCAACGTATATATTCATAAATCAATATATTAAGTATAATAAACCCATGGAATGGACTCCCACAAAGCCTCCTACAGTTGGGTATTGTAAATAAAACCCGAATTCCTGGATATAAGGCCATTCCCAGATACCTAATTCTTCATTAACGGTGGTCGGGGTTAGATGGGGGCCAGAAGGCATCACTAATCGCTTGAGACTATCCTTGTGTCTCTTTAGCCACGCCCGTAGATCTGAGACTTTGTATGAATAAGGGTTCAAGTCAAGGTCAAGGCACTCTAGCGGCCGTACCGCAGAGAGAACTATTCCAGCATCTTGATACCCATAGACCTCATAAATCAGTGACCTTAGATTTGTTAGCGAGGCTAGAGCCGTAGAGATCACATCTCTCGCTAGTGAAGTTGATGGAGCTATAAATATTGCAATCTCGGTAAGTTTAGAGACGTCAATCAAGCGCCCTATACGCCCGAAAGTATCTTCCAATTTCGTTTTTGGAGTGTTAAAGAGCTTCATTAGTGACGGTAGTTTTGGACCTTTATTCACAGTTGAGATTTCACCATCCTCATCTCTGAGGAAAAAACTCTACCCAGGATCGTTGAGCCACATTATAGCTGTCGTCAATTGGATCGGGTACCGATGTCTTTGCGTTCAAATACCCGAGCCCGAATGCTTCAAGCGATGCTGCATTGGCATGCACCCATGTCCTCATATATTTCATCTGTTCCAACGAATACCCATTTACGAAATTTAAAACTTTCAAATGTTGAGGCGGAGGTACCGTCGTTCCGAAACTTTCATACAACCCGCTGTCAAAGAAATTGATACTCAAACTTTCGATATTACGTTGCGTCTGAAATAGATATTCCCACGCAGTTTTGTCGGCGACATCACCCTCAACATCTTCATCCATCCTATGAATTACAAATATGCGTTATTAAGCTATCTTGACAGAGAGCAAAATGCGAGGGGTGAAGACCTACCACAACGCTGTTAGCTGGCCAGGTTGAAGAAGCTTCAGAAAATGGATTAAATCTTGTTCGTCGGATCCTTCAATTTCTGAGTCTGAGTTGCTCTGGTCCGGTGGTATGAAGTGCAACTTCTTGATATGTGAGATACCAAGATTCGAAGGTGAGGTGAGGGCATGGTAATGATTTGGAGAAAACACCGGTCCTTTAACAGGGAGATCGAATTCGCGATATAAATACGGCAATGCGATGTCTCGGAACATATGGCAAGAGCCACATATTGCTGCTAGCCTGCCCTGATACCAGAATTCGAGCTAGCACGCATCAATTCGTTTGCTAAGTGAATATCTGTACTCCGTTGACGAGTTCAAATCAAGGCCAGGACTCACCTGGCTGAAGATGTCTGCCAATATTTCTGTTGGAAGAGTGTTCATCCTTGTTAGCAAAGTTGACAGACCCCGATTGCTTCAGAATTGATAATAGCTGAAATATTGTTGTTTGGCCGGACGACATTAACGCGTTGCCGGGCAGTCTAGTCCCATAAGCAAAGCTAAGAAACAAGCCAATACAGCCAGCTGGTGGATGTGTCGATTTGCCTTACTGGCAGAGCCGAAAGCAGCCACTTATCTTACATGCACAGGAGAGGTTGAGTGTCGAGAAGAAGTGCTCTATTTTGCCGGTCTGATCAAGCATGATTGCGAAGAAGCTCAACACGAAGTGTGTGGTATTTTCGTAGGGCAACACAATCACGAACCCTACCACTCGTCACACTGCTTTTGAGGTTGAATATTGATTCGTTTCGTAAAGCGTTGTGAATTGTATTTTTCTGCGTTTCGCCCGTTTAGAATTCGAATTAATCTAATAGCTAATCCTGCAACCCTGAATAATGTTGGACCTGACCTGGTTCATGAACTGATGAATGATGGCCTGGGCCCGTGGAATAACAATTGCAAGTGGGCCCTCAAGGTAGAAACGAAGTTCTCGAAAATAGGAACTTCCCAACCTATAGGTATGAGCCCGCAATCCTGGTTTAAAAGTTGCGCCGAAGGCCGAACGTCGTTCCGGAAAACCACAAATTCAAATAACGCACGTTGCAACAAGCTTCGATATACGGTGCCTCTTTCCTCCGAATTCGTCTGTGGAGTCACAACCATAACGAGATGATTAACAGCTTCCCCGCATTATCGTTTGCACTTGTGACAACGCGATTTTGTCCAGTTGCCAGACGCGTATCAAAACCTACGTCATGTTACATGATGAGGGCGCTGCGAGGTCCATTGGGGCCCATGGGGACGTGACTAACTGAGCTATAAATTTAAGACAGTTTCTCCACAATCGAAACCGAAACACCACGAGGTCTCCGGATTAATTAACCCAACCTCAATTTTCTCAGAGTTTGTTGGAGCTGTTCCATCTATTCTTCCTATCTTTTCCATTCACCAAACCTAGTTGGAATTTTAAACCTACTACTAAGAAGGAGCCATACTGCCAGCCAAATTGTGGTTGTAACATCTATCGACATGTCGGAACCTGCCCCGCAATCTCATTCTACCCCGCTCCAAGCAACCTGTCTTTGCCGCCAAAATGTGATCCCAATAAAAACAACCCTCCCACAATCAGCACGCATCTGTCACTGTACATCATGTCGTACCATGCACGGTACACTCTTTTGCATGCATTCGGACCTCGACGAACTTCCATTCTCCGTCACCTCTCCGCCGCCAACGCTAAAAGCCACCCTAACAGACGAATCCCCCTCCCCTTGTTACCTTTTCACTTGCAACAAATGCGGCACATGGATGTTTGCCACATATTTTTTCACCCGCAGCGGTGAACTTTGCGCCGGCCAGTGTGTCAGCACCGGGTGTTTATCTCTATCACCAGAATACAAATCTGCCAATCCAACAGTCAAGCCGGAGGATGTTATTAACATTACAATGCACTGTCTCATCAAAGACACAATTGACGGTGGTGCATCATCTTGGGCAGGAGATTGGAGTAAAAAACAACCACACTTTCATGGTCGTTGGGACGAACCTCCATTGCCTTCTCGCAAAGATGCCCAAGCCTTGTTGGAGAATCACAGCTATCCAACTGGACGGACACAACTCGATGGTTGGTGTAAATGCCAAGGTGTGAAGCTTCGGATAATCAGAGAGGATGAGTCCCAGAAGTATCCGGCTATTCTTTGTGCATGCGACAGCTGCAGGTTGGCCGCTGCCACGGATATCGTGCCCTTCGTTTTAGTTCCAAGAACGAAAGCCTTTTTTGTCAAAGGGGATACAGATAATCAGGAATTGTTAGAATGGCCCAAAGCCTGGGATGATACAGCAAAAGCAAAGTTTGACAACATGATCATTTACGAGTCGACACCTGGGAAAGTAGCTTGGGGCGCATGTCGCAATTGCGGTGCAAGAGTGTTCTACCAGAGATACGCAAAGCGGAAGGAAGGAGTCGAGGTCGTGGAGCCGCTGACCGGGCTCTTTGGTGGTGATACTACGAAGGGAATATTACATTTGGACTGGCTGGATTGGATCACGAGTGCAGAATCGGGTGGCATCGGGTTAATAGAGGATGCAGAAGCGGAAGGTAGGGCAGGAATTATAACCCGCGACGCCAATGAGAGGTATAAAGAATGGGTTAATAAAATAAAAGATGCGCAGTAGATGCTGCAAATAAAGGACAGTTGCACTTGTATTTTCATTAAACTTATCGAATAAATAAACACTCAGCATGAACATTTAAGATCCATGATTGACGCAGCCCTAGCATACTTGCATCTCAAACTCGCTCGGAAGGACTGATCCAGTCCCATTTCCTGGTCTACCTACCCGTTCTTTAATGGTCTTCCCAAACTTCTTCAATGGTGTAATCTCGAAAACTTTATCCATATTCTCTAAGGAATCAATACCCTGTGTTTCTGGCATGTACAGGATATATATAACTAAAATCCCGCTTGTTAGTCGCAAATGCTCTATGGATCGAAAACATTCAATCAACTTACACAATGCAAAGGCCGTACACCCCCCAAAGAAGAAATACGGACCACAAGCACTCCTCGCCAAGAACACTGGCGTAGTAAGCGCAATAATATAATTGGTAACCCAGTTAGCACTATGACTGAGGCTATTCACCGTAGCTCTCGTTTCCATCGACTGAATTTCAACAGCGTAAACTCGCAAGATCATACTCCAACCGATAGTAAACGTGATCACAAACAGATAAATAGCAGCGACGATAGTCCATTTGCCTGCATTCGTCTTTGCATTAGGACTGGCGTATAGGCCACCAATCAGGAACATTGATAGAACGATGCCATAACCTGTATATAGTAACGTCGGCCGGCGGCCCCATCGATCTGCGTAGGTGCAGGATATAGCGGTACAAATCACCATCAAGATAGCCGTAACACCTGATGCGAGGAAGGATGCAGATTGTGAGGACAATCCTGCCTGGCTGAATAACACTGGCGCATAATATAACACTCCATCGATTCCCGTGGTCTGCTGGCAAATCATCATGAAAATGCCTAGTGAGGCACGCCAGCGGTGTCGCTTATTCGTGATAAGTTTGAGTGATCTGAAGGCATTCAGGATTGATTTTATACCACGGTTGTTGTCTTCCTGTGTCGCCAAATTCTCGCGTATGGCGAGAAGAGCTTGTTTTTCGCGCTCCGCAGCAGTTCCCATACCCATCTTTTCAAGCACGACCATGGCTTCGTCTCTACGATTGACGTGGAGGAGCCATCTTGGAGAATGTGGCAAGAAGATGGAACCAAATGAGAGTGATGAAGCAACGGCGGCTTGCCATAAGAAAGGAATTCGCCAAGCCATCGTGCTTTGGATCCGCGCGGTGCCATAGCACATGAAATAACCCAGACAGAGACTTGTAGTCATTGCGATAAAAAGGACAGAAGTAACACGTCCACGGACGTGACCCGGAGCTATTTCAATGATATAGACTTGAGCGGAAGTGAGGAAGAAACCTTCCCCTATTCCCGCTATCGAGCGACCGAGTAGAAGAACGGCAAGTTTAGCACGGACTGAAGTGGTGCCGAGGCCAGCTATGGCTTGAAGGACTGAACCCAATGCAAAAATGCCGGCGCCCAAGCTTGTGGTGTACGTTCTCGAGATCTTATCAGCCAAATGACCTGCAAACAGTGACGAAATGGCCGCCGTGAGCAGGATAGTTGATATGATTACCCCCTGTAGAGTAGGAGATATGTGACGAAAGTCCTTTACAAACTGATCCATGACAGTTATAGGACCGATTGAACCGGTGTCAAAGCTAGGAGAGAGTTTTTTGTCAGACATCTCCGCGTATATGAGCCGAGAACCTTGATAAAGTGACGAAACCATACCTGAACAATAGCCCAGCCTGAGACACGAATAAAGCGTACCAAAGGTACATCGGCGGCTTCTCGAGTTTAAACCCCATAGCGATATCAAGCTAGCGGACTAGCTAGTAGTAAGTGAAGAGTACGATAGAGACTGAGGACTTCGATTCAGGTCTTTCGGCACTACTACAACATACGCTGCAAATATGTTTTAAATTTTTTGCGTTGAATCTGTTGCAGGTTTTAAGCTCTACAGAGAGAAGAATTTTGAGTTCATTTGAATGCTGACGATGATTTTATAGAGCTTGACCCATATACACATCGGTGCAAACCCGATTCTCGCGGACGGTGAGACTACGAAAGAACGGGCAATTGTATCACACGATAAGCTAGCTTAGTAATTCATCAGTACTTTGTGAAAAAGATATAGATATATCTGAATGGTCGCTAGTTAGTGTAGCTGTGGGGACTCGTGTCGAGGAACCTTGCATGTGGAGAAAACTTTACTATCGCCTGGGAGGACAGGGAGGGTTGCATGTAACTTGCAAGGAGGCGGTTTTAGTCGTCATTTTGATAACAAGAGCTAGAGGGCTTGAAGAGGGTGCATTTCGTACGTAGGTTTACACCGGCATTTGAACAATGACCATATATTGTCGCATTTTCGACATATCTATCAGTTATACAGAGGCTGTTATCATAATAAATTGCCCAAGTACGAGCTGAGCTAATTCAATTGAAAAAGAGACCGGATATCATGATCGTCTCAATTTGTAAGCACCAAAATACTATCTTCATTAATAAGCATACCATTAAATAGGCCAATCGTGATCTCGACTCAGTGTGTGAATCACATCTACTCTTAACCCTTGCATTCGAATATTCTGCATGGGAGATCGACAACCGGGGCAAGGTATGCCGACGCTAGCTCGTGGCCTCCGCGCTTGGGCTTATCGATAGCTTTATCAACACATGTGTGAATGCATTCGTAGTGTTATTTTTTAGTCTCCCCGAGATTCCTCCGAGTGGGCCAATGCAATTGTCGTTATTTTTGGGAAAATTCGGCGGGCGGATTTCATTATAAGTAGAGGGCTGTGGTGTAACCCACAATTCGTGAGCTCCTATACGTATGTACATACAATTCCTCTTCATCCTGCAATTGTTAGCCAAAGGTTATCTACCCGCCCGTCGGCCAGTTGCCGCATCTGCTCTTCAAGCCTAGTTCTCCGACTCGAGGATACGAATGACAGCAATGAAATATTTAAAGAGCTAAGCGATTATATCACAAGCTGTAAGGCAATGCTGCATTATATAGCTCACTCTCCGACAGTTGCCAAAGAGAGGCTACTCAGACTATATTAGATATAAAAATATCTCGGAGCTCCGAACTTCTTCATCTTCTTCTCTCGTCGCCTTCGATTTTACGGAGGGTTTTCAGGGTTTAGGTCGTAAGATTAAATGGTTGTCTCGCGCCTGTTGGTTAGAACATGTTGGGTTTTTTTAAGTTTTTATAACGATTCTAGAGCGGCGCTGCCTTAAGCTGCGTTTCACTTAACGTCTTTGTCACTTATTAGATTGTTAGGTGAAAGCTCAAAAATAGATCTTCTCATAGCATTGAATTTCGGTCTTATACAAATATTATTTATAGCAAAATCACTGTAGTTGATCAAAATGCCCAAAACCTTAGAAATGGCACTGCACCCAACGTAGCAAACTAGATCTTTTAAGCAACCTTGCTAAATTCTCCACATAGTTATCGCATCTACATGCCCATGCTCACCGACTCGTATGCCAATACACCATAAAATTGAACGGTTGGCGGCGTTCGAGCTACAAAACGAGCTATGTGTGATGGCTTCCTTTCTCATGTTGGTTGATAATATATTTACATAGCAAAACTGGCTGTAGGGTCTCACTCTCATCTCAGCCACCTTGATCATCTTTTCTTCTTGAATGCTGTTCAGAAACACAGAACTGTTTTCGAAATATTTTCTCGCATCTCTTCTAGCCTTGCTAAAGACTATTGGTACGCCATTAAAGATCTTGAGAATTACAATTTTCAATGGTTCCTTCAGATATTTCGAGATAAGACTGACCCTTTCTTTATATATACCTTTTTATACATAAATCTAGATTTTCAGCATAGAATATAATTCATCACATTCGACCGCTGAAATGATATTCAACGCCATCATATCCCAATTTCTAGTTCTCTCGTCCATGTTGTACAAAGAAACCCAAGCAAACATCATAATATACGACGAAGACTACATCAACATCACCAGCGCCAACCTCCCCGGCAGCGACCCCCTCCCACAAGGCGCAACCGCAACCCTAAATGTTGAAAAAGACGACATCTGCAGACTTCGAGTCTGGTGGTCCCTTTTCAACGACCTCACCGAAGATAAACCCCAAGGCGTAGTATTCCTAGACGAAATATACATGGACTTAATGAGACTGGGACACGGCGACGTCCCGCCCTTCAATTTCACCACCTGGGATACAGAAGTGAATGCAAAAACGGGATGCACGGATCGAGATACCGATAAATGCAGCCAGTGGATACCGGGGATGCCGAGCTTGAATGCCCAACCGCAGCATCCGAACCGGGGGAATAACGACCGCATTGACGATTATATCAAGTTTACCATCGGTGATACAGATGTGGTGGTTCTTGCCTTCAGCACTGTTCCTAGAGATCCTGGTAATAATTATTGGAGTCCGTCGCATTTACCGTATTGTTACGGATTGAAACAACAAGATGGATTTCAAGTTTTGGAGGATCAGAGATCGAGTTTTAACACCGCGAAAGTGCAATTCGAAGGTGTCGTTCATGACGATGGTAATGTGAGTAAATTCCGATCTTGTATCTACGCTTTTCCATAAAAAAAAAGTTGAGGCTAATAGGATAATTTTTCTTATCACAATCTAGGCTACCATGTTCGATTGCATCTTCCCATGCCCTAGCTACGAGAACCCAGGACCGGATGGCACCTTGTTTGCCTCAGATATAGTAGAGGGTTAGTCGATTTCTACCACATATATGACTGTGATTCTTCGATTCATATCCCGTTCAAATATCGCACAACCAATCAGCAGCCTATCTGGAATACTATTGATTTTTGGCCTAAGAGATTGATTCGATCATCTATATTTTTGCTAGTTTTTATAATGTACGTTAAGATTGTGCTAGCCTGGGATTTATTCATATATCAAAATATCTCCGTTTCCAATCGTCCGCCGCACGAGTCCCCCGGAATATATTCTATTAATCACAAATAGCGCGTACGCTACGAGAGTAGTTGTATAGTGAATGTAACCTCATCTAATTTTGTTTAAAATTAGCGATATATTGAACATTCGCGATTCTCGCTCTACTGAATCAATTTATCCCAACGTACGGAGTATACTTTGGTGTTCTACGGTGTACAGCTCCTTTCAGGATGAGCATATTGTTCGGTGTCTTATCGGTAGTCTAACCCAAGAAAGTATGCGAAACGGGTGTCAGAAAGATCTGGTGCGCCGCAAGGCGCGCCGAACTTCCCCATACAGCGCTAGAATTCTAGAATGATATGTAGACCATATACAGCAAGCATCGCCGTTTTCCCAACAAGGATTTCACACTAACTTTACAGGTTGCGCTTAATCATTGTAGATTCATATAACAGCCTTCACGAATGGATGAGAAAAAAGTAACCTTCATTGAAGTAAAAATATAATTTATAAAAAATACGTAGGGACCATACGCCCAGCCCGCCTAAAACCCATGAATTACACCTCCACGTGCTTACCACATATCAATTCTGCTATCGAAATAGAAATAGAAAAAGAGAAAAGTCATTCTTTTGAGAAAAGAGTAGCAAAGGACCCAGCGAAACAAAAATATGACATGATATTACTCCGAGCATTATAAAAACTTAAAAGCAACATAAGAGCGCATCAAGAGAAAGATATACAATCCGAGATCTTTACAATGCCAACATTGCCGCTCCGACGAGCATGAGAGCTATTATATGGCCCGATACCAATGCCAATCTTGTCGAATCACCCGTCTTAGCATCAGACTGACTCCATCCCGTGCTCTCCGGACCGCTGGAACCGGTTCCCGATGCGCCACCACCGCTGCTGCTGCTACCACCTGGATTATTTCCCTTGTTCAAATCATTGCTGCCAAAACCGGCACCGTCGAGACCGGGAACCGTTCCGACGCTGGAACCGGTAGGCGCGATAGTGCTGACGACTGTTGAAACTTGGCCAGCGGCGTTCGTCATGATGATTGTGGTGGCTGAGGATTGAGCGTTGGGGAGTTGCTTATCTGGATTCTCTCCGGTGGCGACCAAAGATGCGAGCCAGGTTCGATCGTCGCTGAGAACGACCGAGGTGTTGACCTGTTTCAAATCCTTGTAGACATAGGATTTCGTGCCGCTTCCTTGCGCGTTGGGAGCATTGTAGCATTCGACGGTGACCTCGCTCACCTGGGCGAAATAGTATCCGTAGGTTGCGATATCACCACCGGTCCAGCTGATCGGACCGCCAGACCAGTCGATGGTACCCTTTCCGTTGCTAGCGAGACCACCGGGCCAGAGGGAGAGTTGGACACGCGATGGGGTTTGAGGGAACTCAAAGTTGCCGGTGGTGGCGTTGTAAGTGTCGCCTCTCTTTTGGACACGACCGACTTGACCGTCTACCAACCAGGTGATGCTGTCCGGGGTCCAGTCGATGGTGTATGTGTGCCAATCGCTAAATGTGTCACCGCTAGCGAGGGTAATATTGCCAGAGTGGGTGTCTTTTTATCACAAAAATTAGCGTAACTATCTTATGAAGCGGAAGGGTTAGGGTGAGACTTACAGTCCGGGATACCGTTCCAGTAGTAGTTGGTCTGCGAGGTCTTGAGGTCGACACCAACCCATTCGTAATCGATTTCGTCTTTGACATCACTCATCATGATGAAAGCGCTGACGACACCCTGCCCTCGCGAGGTTCTCATGGTTGCAGAAATCTTGCCGTACCACACATAGTTTGTCGAAGCGAGCACCGTTCCGACAGTATTTGGAGCCATGGTGAGGTAGACGACGCCATTGGCGTATAGAGGCTGACCGTCGCTGACCCAGTCGGCGGTCGATGGGTCACCGAGGTACTTTGTGTTTGGCAGGATTGGAGAAGACTTGGAGTCGGTGAATTTGTAGGTGGTGGACTTGCATTGCGGGGCCGGCATACAAGATTGAAGCGAATGTGAGTAAAGTGGGTCGCATCCACCAAGACAGTAAGCTCCGATACCACATTGGCCGTATTCTGCGTGGGATATCAGGTTAGAAAACGGTGACTTTTTCTTTCATCTCCTTATCCTATAAGGATGATTGGTACTTACGAGAACAGCACGGCTTGTCATCTGGGCACTGTCCGATTCCGTCACCGCAATCCTTTGTTAGTTGACCTGCCACAACTGAGGCCAAGAGCAGCGCACTGCCTAGTCTAGAGAAATGCATTTCGGATTATGTATTATATGTATATCTTTGGGAAGACTGCTGAGAATTCAAGTCGAAAGGGATTTAAGGCCGTATATACACCACCAGCACGCCTCTAAAAATATAACCCAGATGGAGGCTATTTAAAGGATCACGAGGCAGATAGACTTCTTTTAATCTCCTTTTCCTTTTGTGATATCCTTCTCTTCTCGCGTGGTGGGCGATTTGTCGGGCGTGTGTTGTTGTGGTCGTCGCAAATGTCGGATCGAAACCCCTTTTGGCGGACGCGGCTGCAGAAAGGGAAAAAGGGCTAAGCAGCGAAGGGGGGAGGGAGACTTTCAACGAATGTCGCGAAGAGATGGAATATGAATATATATGCCAACGGTGACAAAAACGAAGGAAGAAATGAAAATAAAGATACGAGCAACCGCCAGAAACGAATGACAAGCAGTTGACAGGTATTTTTCGGCGTAACGTCGACAAAGGGTTGGGTTAAAGAAGAAGAGAGGGACGTGGAGAGAATTAAAAGAGTGGGAAAGAAAATTAATTGGCTTTTCTTTTCTTGCGTGCAACCCAACTTCCGGAACAGGCGCTGGAATTCTGGGCTTGCAATTAATCCATTCAGTCCCCGTTAATAATTGAATTCAAATCTGCCACACCGTTCCTTCTTTCTCCCCTTCAGCAAATGCACTTGGCTTTCGCTGGGGCTCCCCTAACCAGAATTGTCAACCCGCGGTGTGCTATTTAAGGGGGCGGTTTGGTAGCATTCGGCCAGGGTCCCTCACAAAAAAAGCTTGCCGAAATGTGGATCACCAGGTCACCCGCTCTCGCAGTTTGCGACTTCTCAGGAACATCCCCAGACATATCAGAGTCGCTACCGAGGACAGTACTCGATACCTCCCAGACTGGTACCCTTGATGTACCACAGAGTAGACCACCTTGACACGATACCAGGAAAATGGTCTCTATCAACTGTAAAACATATATTGTATGATTCTGGTGTTTACTGATACGAGAAGAAAAAAAAAATATGGTCAGTCAAGGGGAAGCGAAGAGGGCTTGGACATGCAACACAAAATGGGGTGTATTTGGAAGACCAGTGAGCAGAGCCCTTTGAGGGCTTTTAATCTCGGTTCTCCTCAGCCAAAAATGCAGCTGCTTCGGACAGCGAATTTTATGACGCAAGAAGCGTCTCGGTCTTTGTTGACAAAGGCGAGGATATATCTGTAGCAGCTGCTCTTCTGGCTTGGAGGGAGTAGACGCTTGCAGGCGGAGAGTCAGTCCTTGAGGCTCCGACAGATGCCATTGCGAATTAAATCGGTTTTTAGGTCATTTATGCATATTTTCTGGCATCTTGTGTTTATTCCTTGGAGTCGTTCAGGAAAATGCGTATTCAGCTCAGCTGCAGGCTGATGACAAGCCTCCTCTCACGCTTGGTCTTTCGGCGGCAAACTGGCAACATCGCCATTCGGGGTCAACGTGAGGCTGCTGTGATTAGCTGCATGTTTTTTGCAGATTTGACATCTGCAAAGGATGTTTCCCAGTGGGGTTTTCCCTGCTTTGAGAGGTTGATTATCTCGACTATTCGCCCCCATCAGCCATCCATCCATCCCCCTGCTGGCGAACGACAACAACAACAACAAAATTGTGTTTGATCTCGGAGTTGAGATCGGCAGGGTAGGATTTGCATCGGTGTTGCGGGTGACGTTCAGCCTCTTCTGTGCCTCTCGTCGCAGACAGAGTGGATGGGCAAAAGTACACGCATTGCATTGGTTCTGTGACGAACCTGCATTTTTTTTGATTTTGATCGATTCCCGTTGCTTGGCTTTTGGAAATTGAGATCCAAGATCTTGTGTTCCCTCTGCAATGCACGGCGCGAATTACTGGTGCATTTAATACGCGCTTGGCGAGCTCGAGTTTGAGCCTCTTTTTAATCACCTGCTGGAGTGTATTGTGTGCGAAAGGTCAATCCAAGAAATAACTGTGGATCTGTATATAGTATTCATATCTTGACTTCATATAGCTAGATTCATCGAAACTTTCGAGCCTTTAACATCAGAGACTGAATGGGGCTACGGCTGTTGGATTTTATGCGTTGATACATCTCCTGCACTCCGACGACCAACCTGGTTTCCAACCTGCCGAAGCCGTTCATGATGAGCTCCCCGCCATCCCTCCTCAACCTCCTCTCAAACACCCTAATCTTCAATTTGATAATCCCCCACCTCCCAATCACCTCCCGTCTCGCCCTCTCCTCCACTTCTCACGCTTATCACGACATTCTCAAAGCATCTCCCGACACATTCCGCCGTCTTGACCTCTCCGAGATCTTGAACTCTTTCATCGATAGAACACCGTTAGATAAGGGTGGTATATCATGGCGCTCCCAACGGATGGACGAAGCCCTCACCGAGGAAGAATTCTATTCGGGTCCCATACCCGGGGTGTTCTACAGCTTGCAGAAGCAAAACATATTGAAGAATGTGTCCACGCTTATATTGGATGATATGAACATCACCGCCGATGTGATGAGCGAGATTGTACTCGATACGCAGGGGAGATTTAACGTCAAGATTCTCAGCGTCTTAATGTCACCGAACTTGCTTCCTTCCATACCAGATATCATCAAACAGGCTCTTCGACCAGGACGGCCGGAGGGTTACCCCAAGTTGCAAGCGTTATATCTCTTCGGGTTGCAAGAAACGTTGCTGTTCGAGGGCAACGATAGGAGGCAAGCGGCTCACCGGCGTCAGTTACTCGATTACTTGCCTGAACCTGTCACCGACGCCCCGCTGGAGGAATGGTACCTTCCATCATACTCAATCTTATCGACAGTGACCAGACTCTGGAAAGCAAGGCCAGAAGCAACACAAATAATAGAAGCAGCAAAGGGGATGATTCAATTCGACGGCATATTGTGTCGCGGACCGAAACACTCGACGATTTTACTGCCGGAAACGAGACCAACTTTGCCCGCAAAACTTGCAGAAATCGCACTGGGGCAAGGATGCATGAAGTGTGGCACTTCACCTAAAGGGCCCGCTGTCTACGGTGAATCGCCGGCCGATTGGCTGCCGCTATTAACGCCGCCGCCCTTTACAGGTTCCGCGAAGGAGGCGAGCAAACCGACACGCCTACGAGATGGATCTTTCCCACCGCTCTATGCTAGATGTATCAATTGTGCTCGGCACCGCCAGTGCATTACGTGTCGACGGTGGATCTGTGAGAATTGCGCCAGCGATGATGATGTGAAACTTTGGATTGCGACAGTTGGGGATGCTATAAGCGCGTCAGGCTGATAATGGTGGGATATTCTCCCATAAAGCGATCTCATTATATAAGAATAGACAGATGATCGCACGGGTGGGGAGATGAAAAGCGAGGATGACTATGTATAAGAAAAAGCACTGTAACTTGAGTAAGATGCTCGGACAATTGAAAACCTTGAACGGTCCTCCCTCATTCTTCAAAACGATGAAAGAATGCAGCAAAATCACAGATGAGTTTGTTGAAGAACAGGAAGAAGAGATCAAATCGCTAAGTCTTAGCTGTGGATCATCGAATTCAAACTGCTCAGACAGAGAGCTAGACCAACTGGAAACGGATTCGGATTCGGATTGCTCGAGCGACGCCTCTGACAAAATTATTACAACGACGACTGGTCATATATCAATACTGTTCGCAACCACAGAACATATTCCTGAAGACTGCGAAGACTCGAGTTTATCAATTGAAGATGGTATCAGCGAACAGTTTCCATCAGATTTTTCATCTCTTTGGCTGCAAGATTTCGGTGTTCCTCCGGCAGAAATGGCGTTCGATACCTGCTTAACTATAAACGACATTCTGATGGAAATGAACCGGTTCTAGGCTGCTTTCGAGATACGAGAGATAGAAGTTACAAGAATTTTGGAATTAGATGGCCCCCAGAATTTCCTAGGAGGATGTCTGGATTGGCAAGATACCGGAGACGGCGCTAAGAGGGCATGTGTATGAGGAAGATACCAATGACCTCAGGCCTAGTCGCCATAGGCTAACAGTTTGCGCACTCAAGATTATCTATGTCTGGAGAGGTGTATGCCAGCGGAATTTGCAGTCAATGTGGATTGAGTTTGAAGAATTTGCAGCTGAGTAGAGGACAGTCCTCTGCTCCTCAAGATACCATTTTTTATAATTAGTGATTACTCGTATATCGTTTGATAAATGGGATTTAACAATTATAATTTTTGAATCTATGCCTAAATGCCAGTGAGAGAGTCTATATTTGTGTATTTTCGGGCCGAGTGACGTTTAATCCCTGCCCGTTGGTTGTGACACTGTCGAAAGACGTGACGACGTGCGCTTTTGCTATAACCTCAACCTCAAAGCCAGGCTGAATATATTTATGCTCAGAACATCGTCCTATATTGCGGATATCAGCCGCGTATTCCAAACTCTCCGAATTTCACCTAATCGCCGTAGGCCTCCAGTATACCACTTTCCACCTTTCGTAACCAGTATTCGCAACATGTCTTCAGCCAGTTCCGATGGTGAAACCCACCACGAGCAAACACCAGCCCAACAAACCTCTTCCTCCTCTTCAAAACCCCACCATTCGCGCCCGACCCACTTCCTCTGTCTCCCCCTCCACGGCCAACACTACCCCACCCTCCCACAATCCTACCTCTCCTTCAAATCCGCCATCAAACAGTTCGCAATCGACGAAACCTCGCAAGATGCCTCAGAAGAGTCGTCCATGCCCGCAGACGCGATACGATACTTCAACACCCTCCACCTAACCTTCGGCGTCATGAGCCTCACCACGCCCGAGAAATTACAACAAGCGATATCGACCCTCGAATCGCTAGATGTATCCCAATTCCTCCCGTCGAATGATTTAAAAAGCGATGATGAGAAAAGGTTATACATTTCGTTAAAGGGATTGGAATCGATGGATACATCACGGAAGGGGGTTGAAAAGTGTGCGATTTTGATAATACCGCCCACGGACGCTCCCAGCGATAGTGGTAGCAGTAGTGGCTCGACCGTCGGGAATAGATTGTATACCTTTGCTTCCGCTCTCCGTCAACATTTCATAAACGAAGGAATCATGACACCTGAAAACCGTCCGTTGAAACTTCACGCGACGGTTGTCAATACGGTATATTCTAAGAGGAAGGCATCGAAAGATAAAAAGTCGAAGAACCCAAGGGGAGGGAGAGGGGGGAGGAGAGGGAATAAAGAGCGGATAACGTTCGATGCGACCGATGTGGTGGAGAGGTATAAAGACCACGTTTGGGCTGAAAAGTTGGAGATTGATCGTGTGCAGATTTGTAATATGGGTGCGGATAAAGGTGAGGAGGTTGTGGGAGAGGATGGGACCGTTGAAGTTGTAGGGAATGGGTATACAGTCGCCGGGAGTAAACTGATATGGCCGTAAAGTATGCAATTTATACGAGCTAAAAGTACAAGGCTATGCTAGGTCATATATAAATATATAATATACACCGCCCTTCGTATATCACTGGTGTTCTGCTAAAGAAGACACCTAAATGTTCAAAATGCCTGCTAAGCCGATGCTACTTTGCTGTAAAACATGATACCCATTTCCCAGGCGGCCCTCATAACTCCAACCCCTCCAGTTTGAGTCTCTACAGTCCGCCCTAGAAATCTATCATTCAAATCACCACCGCGCATGCTATGAAGCAGAAATTCTGGATTCTTGTTTCCTTTCCAATCAACCTTCTTGGCCTCGCCGAGACGCAGTTCGGCTTCCGTAGCTCCAATTTTCCAATCGCTACCTCTCCGATCGTTTATCATATCTACTGCCTCGGGATCTCGCATCAATTGGATGCCCCCATCTTGAAGTTTCGACTCAAACTCTGACTTCTTCTCGAAATCAGGAGCGGACCACCACATTCCAAAGACGGAAGATTCGTGGTGTCTCGTCCTCCAGGCGGCTTCAGAGTTTCGGAAAACAAATGTGAAAAAGTCCTTGCATCGGTCGAGGTGTGCGTCTAGGCCCGGTACACGCACCTCTTCAGCAGACTTCCAGGTTCTCGTATACGGATGCGGCGAGCAGAACGCGGTAAGATGGTGGAAGAATATCCCTAATCAATAACAAATCCATTAGCAACCCAAAGTAACAATCGTCGTTTAAAGAGTAAATTCGTACCTTTGAAAGCCTGGCCATCTTGGTTACACCATCCGAATATATCGCAATGCTCCTCCAATATCCCATCCCTAACCAATTCCCCCTTCTTCCCTCCGCTCCCCATCACCGCCCCCACAATCCCATACCCATCCTCCAAATACTCCTTCTTACCAGTCATCTCCCACAACGCCCTCAACCCACTCAAAACCACCCCTTGATTATACGTATACGTTTGCTCATCCCTCTCATCGCACTTGCGCTTCCAATAACTACTGATATGAAAGCCATCGACCACCAAACCCGCATCGTTGGTGAAATTGCTCCCCTTGAACCACGCGTACGCTTTAGCAGCATTCTGCAAATACGAAATCTCCCTCCCGTCATCTTCATCCGTATCCCGCTCGTGAGAACGTTCAGGATCGATATTATACTCCGGTGGGAAAGTGGTATACATCTGCACACTAGCAGATATGAACAACTCGTTCGTAATGGCGTTCTTGTACGGCTTCAGGTTGGGATTCCAGATACACCCGCCCCCGCAGAACAATTCATCCCACCCGGCCTCAGCGTACCCGTAAAACTCCCGAGCTCGGAGCGCGAATTTACGGCGATACTCGTAAAACTCCAGATCGTACTCTCCCGGTAGGATGTAACGGTATGCGTCTAGGAATCTAACAGCGGCGAGCCATCCGAGGACGACCCACAACATGTCGTCGAACGCTTGGAATCGTAGCTCCCCGACATTTTGATTGTGGTAGAAGGATATCACGTCGGGAAAGTAGATGTTTATGATGTTTTGGGTTTCGTTTTTGGGGAGCGGTGAGAGGAGGATGCTGTTGAGCGAGCTGACGACGTGGGTTTGGGTTACCGCTGCCGTCCAATCGATCGCGTTGGGGTAGGAGCCCGTCGAAGGGGAGAAGAATGTGTATTGGAGGTTCTCGAAGGAATCGAGGAGGTATCGTAGGGGTAACGGGACGTGTGTAGAATTTAGAGTTATGCCGCTGCGACGGTGAGGTGTCGTTGTGGGGGAGAATAATAGCTGAGGATTAGAGGCGTGCTGGGAGCACAAGACCCCTGGCGCCGTTGCTGTTGTGAGGACGGCTATGGGCAGGAGACGCAGACTAAACAAATGCATCGCTGAAAGCAAAACAAGTACAATCTTTGAGTTAAGGCATAAAAACGAAAGGACGCCGCGTTATAAAATACAAATGTACGGATGATATATGGGATATAAGAATGTTCTGGTTTATCGTGAAAACATATCCTTGGTGTTCGAGCCACCGCATTTTGCAGCATGCAGGTGTCATCGCGGTGAAATGCGAAAGCTCGCCTCGTGTGGTATTTTTTCAGCTCAACACGACATCCTCCAATTAATTCGAGCATGATCTTTTATTCTTATTGATTCTGTGAATTTTGAGGTTATTGTAGAGAGACTGATATAAGATTTGAAACACAGCCTAACCAGATTTTGAGAGTTTTGATTGTCCAAGTTATATAGGGTTCTGGGTGCAGGTTCTATCAAAACCCCCATAAAGTTTTCGCTCTAAGAAACCATCCATATATCAGCATCAATTCATTCTAGGAGAGTTAAAGCCATATAATCCTAAATGTTAAACTTACCGAAAGTAGAGATTATTTCGGTTGCTCTCGTCCTCCATATCCAACAAAACTTTCAGCTGCGGGCGATACTTTGGTCCACCAACCGTATCCTCATTTCGAATCCATGAATCCTAAACCCCAAAGACGTCTCGCCCCAATATCCACCCAGAAACCACACCCACTTAAGCTCGGCTCTCGGTCGAAGTTCTTCGAGAACCATGCTTCATAAGAGGTAGCCAAAAGCTTCGCGTACCCGCCAAGCATGGAGGCGTCGATGGCGAGATCGATAAAGGTGAGAGCTGGGCTCAGGATTCATATCGTTGGTCCATGCGCGAAACAGGCCATCTTCCTGGTGATGCGGGACCAGTATGTCTAACCGCATGTATTCAATCATACCTGCCATATTTCGTAACCGATAGCTTTGAGACCCAGGCATCAGAAGTAAATTGCGGAGATTGTCGAGTCCATCGAGTTTGTTGGGCGCTGGATCGACGGGTCCGAGAACCTTTGGAGCATTATCGATCCCATCCGAATGTTGTGATTCCAAAGGTCGCTCTGCCTAGTAATTGAAAGTACGGAAGCGAAAGCCATGTTAGTCTTTGTACGTATAGACACTTAATACCAGAAACACGAACCTTTTTGACCTGAAAAAGTGAATATACTTCTCTCAATTCGGAACACCGTCCCGGTATCAAATTTTTTGAGTCTTCCTGACCCGGGCCCTCAAGATACGCCTCCCAATCTCCTCTCATAATAATATTATACGTTAGATATCGTAATGTATCCTTATGCCTGTCGACAAATGCAGCAGAGAATGGGAACCCAGAGGTTAAGAACGGAAACCTCAATTCCGACGGTTGAGTATAATTCGCTATCCCGATATACCGTAATTTCGCCAACTTTGACGGAATCATCTCCAGAAACTCATGGTAAGCTGCATAGTGATCCTGGTACATCCTGTATGTAATCTTGCAGGTATCTAGTCTCCACATATTCTCAGATTGGAGGTTTCGCAAAGCGTCCGGTGTCGTGAGCCAGTTGTTGGTCAAGCCCAAGCTCTGCAGTTTTTCGACGTATACCCACCTCGTCATATTTCCAGAGACGTTGAAGTTTTTTAGCTTCAATTTCTTGAGTTTTAAACGCCCCAGGCTTTTGAAAAGGCAGTGCTCGAGAACGTCAGCCCAGGGTATTTCTGTGGACGGTAGCCCAATCTCGATCCCATCATCTCGGTACTTGGGGGTCTCGTAAAAGAGTTGAGTTCTTCCTCTCACGACCGCACCGACCTCCACTTCGCATGATAGACGCTCCAAATTTGGAGAAGCGCAGAGGAAATGGTAGATTTGGACGGCGTGAAGTTGCCATTGGAGATAAAACGAAAGTGTACGGAGTGATGGTAGACTCCCGGCGTCTAGTTTGCACAAATGGGGTGTCGGCGTCACATAGGCCGGCGGTAAGATGAGCTTTAAAATAGAGAGATTTTGACCTTGCTTTTCGGTGAGCTTTTCAAGGACCGAAGGATTACACTCTTCGGTCAGGCGCTCCCACCTATTGATCACCCGTAGAGACGTAGCGATGGCCTGTCAACAACAATACAATACTTATACATGGTCTGTCTAGAACTAACTACCCAGTAAAGAGTTTCAGAGCCGATTTGAATAGGTTCTAACTCACTTGAACTCTCGAATTTTTCCTTTATGCGCCTCTAAAAAGCCATCGAGCTGCCCAATGATAGTCCCGAAAGGTGGTGGTGGTTTGAAGTTTCTAGCTCTAGTGTCGATGCCTATACGCCGTGTCCATCCCGCGCTTCCCTTCCCTTCTGGTATTCTTGTCACCGTGGCGCTCCGCACCAAACTAGCATAACCCCTTTTGCGTTTTGAGAGTGTGCTCATTAAAACGGGGTCTGCGCTTCCAGTAGTATATCGATCGCCCTGATAGCGGAATTTCTCGACGAAGAGCTCCAAGTTTTTGTAGAGAAACACGACAGATATGGATAGTAGCAGCTTGTTGCATCTCATAACGTGAGCTAGGTCATGCTTTGTCAACTGGATTGGATTCGACCAAGATACGCGGTATATAAAAGTTAACAAATCGTGCATTTCAAAGTTGAACCGGGCGGATAGCTAGTTTGCTACTTACTTGCGTCAAGATTCGCTCGATCAACTCGACTGGTAGTGTAGCTAACATTTTGATTTCACTTGGTATAATAATATATAAGAATTTTGACGTTTGAGTCGTCGATTTTATGAACTATGAGGACTGTCCTTGGACTTAAGATAGCGGTTCGTAAGCTTATCATATCAGGCGTACGTACTCAAGTAAAGGCTTCGCCGAATTCTAAAAGTAAAGCTTGCAAATGGGTACCCGTTTGTTGCATTTTTTTACGCTTTTATTAAGCAAATTTAAAAGTCCATACACTTACATACAAACGATACCCCACTAAAAAATTTAAACCTTTTTAAATTATAAACAAAGAAGCTTCAAAAAAAAACATAATCGAATTATTTAATCAGTAGCTTTCGATTAACGTTTATTTTATAAGTTGTTATTAAATATTCATAGTTTTATTTGGTTCTTAAAAAACACAGGCGGCATGGCATGAATGTTAAAAATGGTGCCTACAACGCAAGAACCGGGCACCCAGTGTCAAGCTCGGGCTATATACTGTGCAACATTTACATTCAGTCAGCCAATTTTGGCGTGTATTAAACACTTAAAATTTCCTCATAGTACTATCGATAGCTATCGCCATATATAATAAAAATCATCTGCAGCTCTCCGTAGCTGTGGAATATTAAAAGTCATTTTGATAGGGCACTTTAGCAGCCACTTCCCGCAACAAGAACGTGGTAACCAGTTTTATCTTCCCACATTCCTTTAGTTTGCTCCTCGAAAGGCGCGTAATCCGACGTGCAACCAGCAGCGTCGATGATATGTTGCGCAGCTTGACCGAGTCTCTCACGTGAGACATGGATCTCAATATCGGTATGCTATAACAAAAACAATATAATTATTAGCCCCGCTTGTTATTGGACATAGAAAGATATACGTATGCTACAGAACAGGGATTTTCCACCAAGAACTCACTTCGTTGCATAAGAAAATAGCGGAACTCCAGGCACAACTGACACGAGAGCATGATCATGGTTGAGCGCCGCAACTGTCAATGGGTAAGTTACTATGAGGCCTGAAGCGATATAGAAATTCTAGTATGTTTTCAAATCTTTTCTTACTTGCCAACTCCAAAGGCTAACAGATAAGGTATCACCTCATTCTCAAGTCTCCCAGTGTTGGCCGGAATATATTCATCGCCCAGGTTGCAGATCGGGTTACCGTGGAAGTACTGCTTCACGACACCAAGTGGCTATATTAAGTTAGATACTCTGATATGTTTTGAGGTTCTCAAGTGAGGGAGAAGATTACATTTGAAGATTTCTTTTCAGGAGGCGTCCCGCTAGGATAAAGTTTTTGAATTTGCGGGACAAGTTCCTGAGGCCTATGGGTTAACTGGCATTATCGTCGGAGTCGAGAGAAATAAATTTACCTGAACACTTCCGTGGAGATCCAGGACTGGACCGCCCGGGGTAACAGAGCCTATGAAATGCATTAGATGAAATATACCGGCCGTAAATAGATCTAAGGCGATGGAATATATATAATATGTTTTTCTAATGAGCCCTCGTTCGCTATCCTAGTTGCGTAGCTCTCATGAGCTCAACCTTGATGCAGTTGAGTTGTATACATATGCGTGTGCCGCAACCTAGCTGTATCTAGGCGTAATACTCGTCGAAAGAATTGATATCACCTTAAGCATAGCATCGCCGCCGAAATTTTCATGAAATCCCGTGGAAAGTGTGCTGTACTTGATTGGATCGTCAGTATTATCGTTCCAAAAAGCTTGGTGGCTTTCAAGTCAAATCAATGATTCGTCTAATTTGGTCAAGCAGCATAGATACAATGCATTACTGGCCATAATCTTTAGGAAGACAGCTTTCATTGATTGTTGTGAACTCGAATTTGTGTGACTATGAAGCGGGCGTTGATATGATTTCGACGATAATGTGTGAACATGCGACTAAAATAAAATTTTGACAGTGTCAAATATTTTGAAATTTGGGGGATGGAAGAGGGTATCTATGGCCATAACTATAGGCCATTCGCAGTGCATGGTGGTTAAAGCTAACAAGATAGCTCGCCCTTTCTATCATAGCAAGCTTATCAGGATCACAACTGCAATTTACAATATATGTAGGGTCATTTAATCCAGCACAATCAATACCATCGCCCTCAATTGAATTGTATGAGTTTCATGAGGGTAAAGCGCATGTTCCATTTATAACCCCTGCTTTGCACAGTGCTCTGACAGCCTGTAAGACAGCTATAAGATCCCCTGCCTCTGTTATCAAAATGTGATAGTATCCCTCTTTCTACGTCATGGCTATTTACTAAACCTCACAGCTATTCTAATAATCTTTTGGTATATTTAGTATTACTTCTTAGTAATCCTCAATACTGGATTATTTGAATTTAATAGTGATACAAAAATGTTTGGAGAAGCTAGTAATATTTCTTGCTTGCGGTGTTCTGTGTTCGGTATTAATATACGTTCCACTTAGCACGAAAAGCTGAAGCATAAGCTATGGAGAAGAATCGGAGCGCTGATAAGAAGCAGCCTCGAGGGCTCAGATACACCAGTTCTCAGAATCTATCTAATTGTTGACAGTTAACTTGTTCACCTCATGAAATCGAGCGAAATCGGTTAAGCAAGTGCAAAAATTTTCGTAAAATAAAAATTCTGAAATTCGTCATCGGATCGCAAAGTGGAGTGATTTATGGGCGCAAAGCAACTGCAGACAGTCGGCACTCCAGCTCGAACTTTTGCGCCAGAAGCAAGGAGCCGCATGACTCTTCGTCGCTTTTGCACTAATATGGTAGGAAAAAGTTCCCAAAAGTTTGTGCCATTTGCGGGGTACATTACATGACAGCCATTTTACCGAGGCCAGTGCCCACCAGGGGGGACCAGCTCCAGCCTTTTTCTGTGGTATCGCAAGGGAGCAGAAGGAAAAATCAGATCAGAATCTCCACTTACCGCTGACCCCCGAGCAACGTGGTCACAAGCTGGGGAAGGAAAAATAACTCAGACTTGCTAATTTCTCTTACTCTATACATATGACTTTTCGCTGAATCTCGTTCAAGTTTCTAAAAATGATATATCATTTTTCGATGATCATCGCTCATAAACGGTATCCTTGTTCTTTTAATCAAGAAACTTTCTTTCGCAATACCTCTGGGGTATTGCAGTATCTTGAACTCAGGATGTCTTCGACTTTTGACATACTATTCCCCCACGTTTCCTCTCACACCCTTCGCTCTTTCTTTCTCGAAAAGAACAAGCCCCCGCAAATTCCCAAACAGTAAATACGAGGCGATCACTCAGGCATGCATATGCAAGGTCAGCCTTACCTCTCTCTCTGTAGTAGTATTTTTAAAGTTTCCTTGCTTGCTATTTCCGGGAGAAGATATACATTTTTTTAATTTTGCATATATTGCTTCCCAACAAAAAAAATAAAAATAAAAAGGAAAAATAGGGTTGGTTACTTGGTTCTTTCGACGGACGTCAACGGAAAGAAACCGGTAAGAGAGCGGCGGCGACAATTTGACCCGGACGTTCAGTCGCGAGCAGATTGTACGAAGATGCAGCGTGATTGGTATCCATGCTGTCGATACGAATGCCTAAATTGTGCAAGTGGTTCTTCGTCTTTGCAGAGATTTGAAGGTTACGGCCGCCAGTACCCAGAATGAGTAGTTCTACGATATACGGGACAAATTACCATCAGCCACTCTAAGGACCCGACTGGGGGAATGATATACCTGGCTTGGGAGCGACTACATCCAATATACCCCAAAGGCCTTCATCCAACTCTAAGACCCCGTTTTGAACTTTAGCGGACCCGTCAGACAACCAATTGAAAGCCTCGTTGTGTACGATGACGATTCCATCTTTCCCGTGAAATCTCATTCCATTGTTGAGAAGGAAACCATCTTCGTAAACGATTTCTATGGCGCTCGCAGGTGGCGGAACTCCAGAGAGCACATTCATATCCGTGAACACTTCATTGGGATCGTTCCCTCCTTCCTTGGGTCCCATCTTTGGGGTTTCATCTGGGACCGAAGCATGATCTTTGGATCGTACGGTAACAGCATGGAACGATCTGACCGCGTATCTTGAGCTGAGCGTCGAAGCACGGGGTTGCCGAAAATGGTGGCGTCGGGGATGGGAAGATTGGAAGGAGGTGGGATAGGCTGCAAGTCGGCGACCGGTCATACGAAGCAGAGGTCTTGTGAGAGCAGCCAGCTCTCGAACCGCCAGCATCATTGTGGAGCCGAACCCGGAGAGGCTTTTGATCGATATCAATTGAAGCCGTCGAGCTTTCTTTCCTTTCCTTCTTACGCGTCGTCGTCAGGAAATCAACTGAGTTTAGCGAAGCTGTCTTGAAAATATTTTAGGTTGCTAGCTATAGCGAGAGAGTGCTGACCTCGCATCAACACACTCCTCCATTCAGCGCTATTTCTGCAGCTAACTTCAAATCGTGGTCAGATATTTCTGCAATTGATGCTGTTCCGTCGATGTGTAAAGGAGCTTATTTAGCTTAGGCCCATGCCGGTCATGAACCGTTCCGTCACGCATGGTGGGAACTGAAGTGCCCTTTGAGTTTCGTCCTCACTCGTCATGACGTTACAGATGGTGCACGCTAGAGAGCTATACAAAGCCTTGTATAGGAAGCTAAAGGCGTTCGCCGCCGGAGCTAGCTATCCTCGAACCTCGACGCCAATACCAAGTAGAAAAGTCACTTTCATCCAAGCTTTGAAACTGGGACTGGCCATCGATGCATGGAACTAGGTACACCCACGTGCCGTCTGCCGTCCACAATGTAATCAGCTAGATCCAAAAACACGGATGGCAAAGTTCGGTGGATGTAAGCTGCTCCAGACTTCGATGGACGGCATATTCTTCCATTTCGTCCCACCCCTAACCCTTTCGATTAGACTTTACTCGCAAGCCTGGACCTGGTCGATGGGTACCGACAGCTCGCCCAATTGATGCTGAAAAGCAAGGCTTCACAGATATATTTGTTAAGATTTTTCACACCTTGCATTACATTAGAGCCATCCATACCCCTTGGCAATTGCGAGCAACTGGAACTTTGTACATCTGCAAGTACCTGTTCCGTGTGTTCGTTCCTTTTTCTCCTGGACAGTGGTATTTGCGGGGCTAACAGGGTGAACCCATGGCAAGTGTCGCGCGCCTCGTCTTCTGACACTGGGGCAATTAATCTTGGACGAAGAATTTTTTTTCCTTTCCCCCTAGCGTCCGTGCCAGACATGCTCAAAGTGCTCGTTTTGTTTGAATTTATTTCAGCAAAGAAAATTTGATTCCTCGGTGTTGTCCGCGAAAGGAAAGAAGAAATGTTGAATGGATCGATCTTAGATCCTACCAATACAAGGCTACTGGGATCCAAAGTAGCTTGACGAACCAATGGAATGAAAAAAATTTTTGCTATCCGAATCTTTTCTTCCTTTCAAGGTTCAAATTCCCAAACGAACGGGTAAAGGAGCGACTCGGCAGGTCAACCGAAGCCAGCACGACGCGAGATAAGACCTGCCAGGCCGCGGAAAGATCAGCCATTCGAGGCAGTCCTCTCTTTCCTGCCCGTATAGACGAGGGAACCATTAATTGCTGGGCAAGGCGAGGGAAAGAGAGAGTGAAAAAATTTTCATCTCAAAGATATCTGGCCAAACAGAGAAGCGAAACGATAGGGAACACCTCAGAATCACCTCCTTATCGCATGCCCGTATCATTGAGTGTGATTTCGAAAGAGGAATAGCCAGAGCATGCTGAAAAGCAACCTTGCCTCCCAAGACAAAACAGGAATCTTAGCCCCCACGCAGCTAAGTTAGTCGCTACAGAGAGACAAGTCAAGGCAAGGAATTGCAGAAGAGAAAATGGCGTTCGTCATAGCGATCCTGGAGCTTGAAATTCCTTGCGACGGTCGTGAACGGTTGACTTGGATGCATCCCTCTTTTTTTCTTTCGCGGATATAAGGAGATATCAATCGAGGATCTCTACCAACCTTGAAGGTTTCCATATGCGCTCTTGCCTTTGAAGGTACAACAATCTGCAAACCCCTGGCACTAGCAAGCTTTCACCGTCTGGCGCATGTTGCCGGGAAGCCCGGAAGCTTGGGTTGGGTTAAATTGTTTTTAAAAGAAAAAACAAACAGCCGTGGACAGACGCACAGGCACCAGTCATTTTGCGGGGTCGAGAAAGACGGATAGAAGAAGGAAAGATATAATAAACCCTTGCGGTATTGTGCAATCGGGGACTCTACGCAAGAAGAAATTTCGACAGCTGAAGAAAAGACAGAAAAAAGTACCTTCCACCTTGCTTTTTGCTAGCTACAAAAGTGGGCTCCAAAATTGGACCAAGTTCCTCAGTTTTACAGATCAACAGAAAGCCTTTCAGCCTCCGTATTTGCATTCTTCAAAACTCTCTCTCTCTCTCTCTCTCTCTCTCTCTCTCTCTCTCTCTCTCTCTCTCTCTCTATCTATCTATTTCTTATTTGAAAAAAATATAATCCTATCATTTTTCGCGGTTAACCTTTTAACGCCATTTTTAGTTCCTTATTTGGTACTTTATGATCCCCGATTGGTCCTTATTAACCCCTTCTGCAAGCAAGAAGGATCTCGCAAGTGACCCCAGCAAAAATTTCCTTCTTGCATGCAGAAGAAAAAACTGTGCCTTCGCGTTCTTGCGTTTCGTCGTCACTCAGCAGATGTTGGCCCCTGCGCAATCGCAGTGTCTAGTTTCACTGCATACGGGATTTACATATTAACATCAACCAATCCCGTCCCCAGTCCTTCATAAATTTCCTCGCCTTTCGATTTCACATTTCTTTCTAGTTCTATATATCTTGCCAACGGCTAGACTCACAAAGTCCTAGCCTTGCGAGTCTGAGCTGGCCCATTTATTACTGTGAATAATAATTGATAGATCAAAGGGCTAACAAAGGGCACCACCATCGCTAGTTGCTTATATCTCCTCCTGTCGCCGCAACGTTTTGCGTTGGCATATCATTCGTCGTCATCGAGTCGCAGAAGGAATATGAAATTAGACCCAAACATACTTGCGAAGCGATTAAAATGTTACTCCAGGACCTCTAATTGACATATATGATCGAGTCCGTTTTCTTTCTTTCGCTGGGCACACAAATTCAACCTATTCCTTTCCTTTCCTTTCTTTTCCTCTCAACTGCCGCCATACAAAAAGTTACTTTTGTATATATCCAACGTACAACTTCGCACAGGACTGGTATCTGCTGGACAGATTATACCTCAACAAAATAGTGTCTTTAATCAAGTTTGCTATGCTTCCCGACAATTAGTTACACTCCCAGTTCGCTATGTATAAGCCTTGTAAGTGTACTATCCACTGCGCTCCAGCTTTAGTTGACCGCGGATGAATCTTAATGCTAACGATCATATACATAGCGGACTACGAGGATGTTACCGAAACACCCTCTTGTTCGTTCGCCCGAAATCTACTCTTCAGTGCTCTTTATCGGGAGGACCGACAGACAAGATTAGCCCTACTCGGTGCTATCGGTTCCCTCGTTGAAGAATGGACCCGCTATTATCTGCGCCATACAAGAGACGCCCATCCTGGATATCCGACACATATAGGCGGGTTTCGCCCTCTCCACCACGGTCAAGCCTTAAACGAAAGCCCTCGGACCAGCTTCATTTCAGCGAGGAGTCTAAAACGGGAGTCCTCGTCTAAACTTGGCTTCGAGTTTGACGATGTGTTTGACGATTTGGATGGTGATTCGGACCCGAGGGTTATATCTGCGAGCAGGAGTCCTATAGATGTTCCGTTGACACCAACATACGATTCCGGGTTCGCAGATGACACTGAAGAAAGAGCAGAATTTATCCCGCCGACATTTACGATCTCATACAATACTTTTGTTTTGGGATTTTTCGAAAACGTGTTGGGCTCGGACGATCGAATACGACTTGAGGATTTGAAGGATGAGGTGCTCACCGTGCATGAGATGAAGAAAAATCTGGATAACTACTATTTAACCTTGTTGAGATTATCGATGGATTGTCCGCACAAAGATGTTCGGGTCAACTGTCGGTTCGTCCTTCAGAGAGTTGCAGTAAGTGGTATTTCCTAAAGATGCCTTTGTATACAGTGAAAGGCTAACACTGCAATAGAACAGCGGTATCCAATTGGTAGAGCCCGTTAATACTAGCCCATCAAGATTAATTCCATTACATGAAACCATCGGCTTGAATAAATTTAACTCAATAATGAGAACCGACAGCAGTAGTATTAACGAAGGACAAGAAAATTCCGGCGACGAAGACGAAGTCCCAATATCTCCCATCAATGAATCTGCCATATCCGGTACAGGATCCATCACCATTCCCGGCCGTTCTTTCCACACATTTCATGGACGTTCAAGATCGAGAGGTCGTGGTGTCAACAACAGTATGTCATACAGGGGTAACAGACGATATGATCGCTGGTTTGGATTTATCGGATCGAATTCTGATCGCGGGACGCCATTGTCACCACCATCGGGAAATGACACATTCAATCAACCAGCAGCGGTTAGGGAAAGAAGAATAAGGAAACACTCGTCATCACAAGGAAGTTCTCAAGGCAGCGCTCCATCGAAACCTGCATCCCACGAGGTTCACGCTTTTCACAAGGCCGCGTGGATAACCCACGGAAGGGTAACAAATATGAACAAAATCCTGTCGTTTTATCCTGATTTTGCAAAAGCCAACATGTCAACCGTCGACGGGTTGATGAGCAGATCCGGAAGCGCGTTATCAAGAACTTGGAAGTTATACATTGGTATTCTCGCAGCCGCGGAACATAAATGTCAATACTATGTCTCCTTACTGTCCCGATACTTCCTAGACTATGGTGGAAACAAAACCTGGCTTCGAGGACTTGAATACGCTCCCAGGAAACTCCAACGGCTGGCGAGACTGAACACACTCCTGGCCCATCAACCTTGGAGATTAGACCACCAAGACGTCCAAGAATTGATCAAAGGAACCAACTCACCAGCTGATGAACCTTCCGATAACTGGTCCACATCAGAGGTAGTTTTGGCAATGTGCATACTCTCCTACTATCACGCGCAATCCGGCTTTGCTCTTGCTTGCGGACTAGTCCCAGAGGTAGATTTACCAGGTGGAACCGTTGGCTCCATCAAAAACGCCGGGCTATCTATAATTCCGTACCTCACCATCTCCACCCGCCTTCCCAAAGACGCCGACAAGGAGAACAACTCCAGCGACATGAAAAGATTAGAGGTACCACGTACGCCATCACCAGGCATCTCTCTCCTCACACGAAAACGACAACAGATGAGCATGTCCGGGAACGAAGAAGGCAGCTCAGGCTCACCCGACAAGTGGCTCAAAACACCAACAGGCTCCATCCCAGCCTCCAGTGATGCATCACCTCTCGCCCAAACCTTCCGCAATGGCGGCGGAGGGGAGCAACAAGGACGCTACCTCAAACTGCAAAAGCGGCGAAAATCTTTCGAAGACTGCGTTACGGCTGAAGACGCCCCGCCTCCAGCGTTAAGCACCTCCCTCTCCGCCCCTGGGAGCTACATCCCCGTCTCCAGCATCTCACAATACCCCCTCGGCGCAGGCCGCGAGTTCTTCCTCTCCCCATCCTCCTCTACATCATCACTAGTCGAAGCATCCGCCAAATCCCTCAACGAGCAAGTCCCCATCAACGTCTTCTCGGAGGATAACACTCGCTTCCTCCAATCCGCCTCCAAGACGGGCATAGCAGGCGTGACCGACGGCGGCTTCCACGAAGAATTCAACCTAAACAGCGAGGAATACTCCTTCCTACCCATGGAAGAATTCGACTGGGAACGCCACGCCTGCGAAATCATCGGAGAGTACGTCGAAGGTCTGGAAGATGTACTCGACAACCACTTCACATCTGTGAAGAAGATCACCGAAGAAATGATCGATGATGATGTATCCCAGCAACAGTATAACCAACACCAACAACAGCTTCACACGCCGGGAAGCGGTCGGGCTAGTCGAGTGGGTAGCATCGTTGGCATCCCACCCGCAGAGTACGGTATCTTTGACGCGGAAACTACCACGGCACATTTACACCAAGGCGAATCATTCTACACTCCCAACTCACGCCTACAATCTCCCATCGAAACCTTCCACCATCCGCCGCCACCAACGCTACCGCTAGATTCTTCAATACAGGGTAAAGGCGGCGTTAGTAACGGAGGTGTAGTGGACGTCAAACCCCTCCGTGAAGCCGTATGGTTTTACTCTTTACGGTTGTTGGGAATACAAAAGGACGATTACTCGTACAGCCATATCAAATTCTATCTACGCAAGGGAGCGAGGGTGTTTTTGCGCCGGATATGCGAACAGCCCGAGTTAGTCAGCATAAGAGATTGGAAAGGGGTTGGGATGGGGTTAAAGAGTGAGGATGTGGTGCTCATGGCCCTGTTGGCTACGCAGGCGAGGTTTATGGGAGAGTTGCTGTATGGCATCAAGGCGGTTTGCGAGTATAGAGAATCGCGATATTAGAAAACTAATACATCAAGAGGAGGAATATGAAGAACACAACAAAAAGTTACCACATTTTTTTCACCAAAAAATACGACGATACGGCCGAATTTTTTTCTCTGCCATTGCATTTCCTTAGCTTTTTTTTCGAAACAGTTTGGCAAAGTATCTATCCTATCCTTTCTTTATCCATAAAAGCAACTTGAAATAGCGTTTAACAAAATTGTCTTTAAATTTTTTCACAAGAGTGTTTGGAATCATTGTGTTTGGAAAATGGTTTTTTTTTCTTTTTCTTTTCGGTTTCATTCATTCGGGCATGCAAAATCATTGTACAGTATCGCGAGAGATCTAGCTGGATACCCTTGGGGTTTTGTTTTGTTTTTTAATCGGTGGGATGCATGCTATATATATCATTGATAACACTCTCTGTCAGCGAGCGATTCTTTTTTACTATACGCACATCACCATAATATTCCCCCCTCTCCGTTTATACTTATCTCTTCAGAGTTAGCTTCTCATTTCTGCTTTGCAAAATCAAAAGTTTATGTTTTGTTTCATTCACCGATATGTGCATTGATGCATTATGTGGTATACAATTTAACAGTTATATCGCATCCGGCTGGTTGAAATTCGGATACCCTTCATCGATTGATGTTTGGTATCGATTATTCATATAATATACACCTAAGCTCGTCTGACAACAATGTATATACACATTTCGAAAGTATTCTCAGATCGAAGAAAAGAAGATGAAAAAGAGGAGGGCTGGCGCCTGATCTCGAGGCTAAAGAGAGGGCACAAGAAATATTCCCGCCTGGTTTGCAGATGAAAGGATAAAAGCCGTCAATATATATGTACATTAGAAAAGGGAGCTTGACTTTAGAAATTCAAACAGTAGTTAAAAGAGCTGAGGGTGACTCAAGAGATCTTGTTTGTAACCTTACAAACAGCTAGATGATTAATTGAAAAGTATAGTACAAAAAATAGGCAGTGATAAGAGGAAGGCTTTTATTTCTTTTGAGTTGGTTGTTGCTCTGACTGTAGATCTGATGGCAGCGGTGGCATCTGCGGTTGTGGCATTCCCTATCATATTCGTTAGCAAGACTGTAGCTTTGATAAGATTCTATTTTATAGTCGAGACTCACCTCTGTGAAAATCTTGGACAAGCTGGTCTTCATCCCCGCCATCATCTCCTCCTGCGCCTTCCTATCCGCCTCCAAAATCTCATCTCCATGCTCTTTCAGCCCTCTTGTAATATCATCATACCACTGCTGGCCCCTCTCTCTGACCAAATCCTGCGGTAACTTCTCCTCCCTAGGTTGACTGGGCATGATCCCCAACATACGCGCCAAAAAGTTACCACCCCCGCTCACCTTCTTGTGCTTCTTCTCTTCCTCCATCTTTTTCCTCAGCTCGGCTCTAGCGATCGCATCCCGGTTCGCAAATTCGGTGGGGATGTGACTTCCCTCCGGGAAACTCTTAATGTCCTCACGGAGATCAACGTGGCCCATGGCGGCGATAAACTCCAGGAAGGGAATCAACGCGACGAGCTCTTTATCTCTCGGATTCCCATCCCACGGCTTCATCTTGATCGCATTGTCGGGTTGATCTGTCCAGGCTCCCGGTTTCGTATCCAGCATTACAACCTTGGACAAATCCCGATTGAGGTACGTTAGGTCCTTGATATATTTGCCCCGCTTGTACTTTGTCGCTTCCCGGTATAACTGATGGTACATCCGGAAGGGATCCAACTTAGCGACAATGGGAGACGCCATGACGTTGGGTTGTGAGGTAAAGATGACAATTTCGTAGTATTGGGAGAGGTAGGTTAGAAAGTATTCCGCGCCAGGTCGCTTGGCCGTTCTCCAACCGTGCTCTCGAGTCCATTCGGAGTGAACCAGCATGTCTTCGAGTGAGATTACCAGGGTGTAGGGTCGATAGGTTTCCTTGGTGTGGTCAGGGAGGAGCTTGTCGCCGTTGGGGAGATTGTAATAGTCCAAGACTTCGTTCAAACGAGCGTAGACACGGTTGTAAAAGAGCATCATGCCCCATCCGTTCGGTTCATCAGGGTGAGCTTTGATTTCTTCTTCGGTTTCCCAGTTCCGGCCGAGATAGACGGTCCCACCGACACCAAGGGCGAAGATGCCGTAGAAGAGGAAGGATGCGAGACGGTCGCGTTTACGGTCTGTAGAAGAGACATATTCGTGGTTACCGCCGCCTGAGCCTCTTGATTGTGCAGATTTGATGGGATCGCGAGATCGTTCTGAGGACATGGGGTCAGGTTTCGTGGAGAGACCGGTGTTGTATTGGTCTGGAGTGGGTGGGATGCCTTGATCTAGGAGGGTACGAGGGTCGAATTGGGGAATAGAGCCTTCTGAAGCTTCAGCGGCGGATTCTGTCCCCCGAGCGGTCTCTGGATTTGCGTAAGATCGTGGGATCTGATCTAACGAGGAGTATACGGGATAACGATTTGCCCTCTCAGAGGTGGGTGCTTGAGTACCGTCCGGTGTCTTCTCTTTCGAGTAGTGTCGGTTTATGATGCGTGATAACGGTAGACCCCATTGTCTCTTATTCTGTATTATCGATGTCCGAAGTAACGAGGTGGAATATGATCTGGTTGAAGGTTTAGAGAGCGAGGATAATATCGGAGTGGCGAATAGTGGGGAGGAGGGGGTCCGCAGGAGCAGACGCCCCGCCATCACTCTTGCACCGAGCATTGAGGCCCTGTCGCCGCTCCGGCAAGTTAAGAAGAACAAGAAGCAGCAGCCAAGCTGTAGTTCGATTCGACCGTAAAGTGAAAGCCTTCGAAGGAGAGGTATCTGTTTTATATCGCCGTTGTTGCCGTCGTGGGTCGAGAAGTCGATGGAATGATGTCGTCTCAAATCACAGGCCACCAAAAACTGCCAAGACAAAAAAATATTGGGGAGCGGCAGCACACCCCGGCAATTTTGGCGCGACTATAAATTTTGGACCGTCGCATTCTTTCTTCTCGTCTTTCTTCTTCTTTTTCTTCTCTCCTCAGAAAGTTGATACCCTCGAAATTTGGCCTGAAAGTTTTAATTACCATTTACTCAACATTGCCAGGTTGATTTGATTGATACTTCTCCTTCTCTCCCTCTTCTCTTTCGGGGGAATTGGGAGGGGGAGCAGGTGTACGGCGTGGGGAGAAGGAAAGCTCGCTCGTATTCCCAAAGAACAGTCACCGATTACGACGTGAAGTGATTGTCCCGTAAATACGACACATTCATTTTTATATTATACCTTGATTATCATGCCCATCTTAAAGGGGTAGTGGTGGGAGTAGGAATAGAAATAGTCTGAGGATTGGATATATCCAACTCGTACACTTCATTTATTTTATCAGACAAAAGTAAAAAATAGATATTCAAAGAAAATATAAATATAAAAAACCAGAACGGACTACGCAGTATTCACATTTCATTCATTTGTTTATTCGCTCGCCCTTCCTTCTCTCGTCTTTGATACCCTCCCATATCCACCTTTCCGCTTTATACAAAAAAACCATTCAAAACGAAGTTTGAAAAAAGACAAAAACAAGATAAATACGTTGAATTGAACTGGATGCATCTAGTTGTACCAGTACTCTTGCTTGACAAAGTCAGCCATGGTCTTCTTATCCTCAGGAGCATCGTTATCTAGCACATCAACCCAATATCTTGTCAGCACCCGTCATACAGTGGAGAGGGATGTAAAAAACACGTACGCGTATCCTCTGGCCCGACGTATTCCATCTTGATGACGTTTCCACATTCGGGGCATCGCTCAACCGGTCTCGTGCGTGACAAGGTCAACCACATGGTAACATGGGAGTCCTATACATTTCCCCATTCGTTAGTACCATCTTCATCTTGATCATATGGGTACGCATATGAGGAAGGGAACTCACAGCTGGGAACCCAGTGCATCCGACATAACTGCATCAAAAATCATCAGCATCTCCAAACCCTTCCAACTAGATATACATGACATATATCACTCACTGCTCTTCACCGAAGCCCTTGGCGATAATTGGATTCTCCAAAGTTCCTACCCACATCACCAAACATATATCAGCCAACCCACTCGTCTCCGTAGAAGATATAAAAGGCTTCCATACCCATCCGACTAGCATCCAAAGGTTTCATATCAAAAATATCAATCCCATCCATCTTTCCCAAAATTTCAAGACGTTCCAAACCGGTAGCTTGCTCCAAATCAGTCGGCACAGTACCAGGCTCAGCTCCAGGTCCGACGAGATCGGACGCCTTTTTGATTTCTACACAACCCACCCTCCCCCATTTTAGATATCAGCAAAACCGTAAATATCATAAACCGTAAATATGATGTCAAATATTATAGTAAATGTGGATTTTCTTTGAAAACGGCGAGGTATATATGTATGTATGTATATCGGAGGTTTTCTACAGCGTACCGGAATATGGTTTGATAGTTCCGGGTCCAGTTACTTCGGGTTCGTGGTGGTGGTGACCGCCACCTCCTACTCGATTATCAAAAAATGAAGGTTCGTCAGCAATTCAATTCTTTTGCAACCAATCAAATCAGATCCTCCCAATGCATTCCCTTCCATTTCTTTTCTTCCCTAACATTATTTCCAATCAAGATGGGGTAAATGACGAACTTGCAACGGCGCTCGCAGTAAATGCCCTTCTCGCAATAGGTCTGAATGTCGGCGCCACGGCAGCGCGACGGGCAGCAGTGATGATGGATCTCGAAAACATGTCGAATGATGGCAAAAGGCCAGTGTCTTCCAATTGAGTCGGTGGACGTGAGAGATGATGGCGGGGAACGGATATCGACGGCGGAGTGGAGAGGTGGAACTTTAACGGTCGTCGTGCCTTTTTTTTCACTTTTCGGGTGTTTTCCAAATTGGCCGAAACAATAATTATGACGCTTCGGAAAGGCCTGTCAAGACAACACATTTTCGAAAACGAAGGTGGCCTGACTTCAACCTCATCCAACCCATACATATTCTATACTTGAATGAGAGAGTATGAAGATAAATACCATCATGATTAGGATTCGATATTATTGCTAGGTTTTAATGTACATTTTGTAAAAAGAGAATAGCAACAGCAGTGGAGTCATTCTCATACGCCATAAAAGAAAAACAATCGATAGCTAAAGATATAGAGATCTATATAAAAAAGGGACAAGCATACCGTTCTTCTCTCATCTTTATTCATGGTTCACTCAAAATTATCGCTGCGATCAACCCACAGATCCTCCAGCTCGTTAAAGTTCTGGAAATGCAAAGGCCGATGTGTGTCGCTATAAAACGGCAACGGCGTGTCAATCTTGACATGATACGGCTTCTTCTCCGCCCCGTCACTGAACTGCGCCCCCAGGAAACTGTAATTCCACACCCCGTTCTCCGGCACCAAAAAGTACCCCAACACCCGATCCGACAGCAACAGTTGACACTTCTCTCCCATATCCGTCTTAAACCCTTGAGGCATATCACCACCGCTCGGGTCCTTGTTCTGTGCGCCCCATTCGTATCCTCCAGGAGTCAACCCCCAAGCGCTCAACGATACCGCACCTGACACCAAAGCCACATCGATCGTTATCGTCTTGGAATCCCATTCTTTATGAGCCGCCATCAATCGAGAGTGCTGTGTCACATCATACGAGCTCATGAAGCTGGTCTCCGCTCCGCTCTGCGTGTGAATCCATCCCAACGATTCCAATCCTTGCTCTTTGGTCAGGTACTCGTGTTGCGGTAAATGACGCGGGAGTTGAACGCTGGTAGTATTGCCCACCTGCGGCACCATAACAAAACATTTGATTTCTTTGATTTGGTCGTTGTCCGGTGGTGACGAGCCGTAAAGATAAGCTGCCACTTGCATTCGCAGATCCGCAATCATGATAAACTTTTTGAGAACGTTCTTCGGCATAATGTACGTAAACTTGGCATTCTCACCCAGACCGTCAGGCGGGATATAAATGTTGTTGGACCGACTGCGGAGGTTGTTTGCTGCGATAGCACGGTTGCGCCATTCCGTCTTGGAGGCAAAGGCTCCTTGTTCGTACTGCGTCGTGGTGTAAGTAAACATCTTGTCACCGTGAACGTTAACAGTTTCCGTCAGAGTAGCCGTCAGTTGTTTCTGCTCCTGCTGTTGTTTGTCCATTTCTGCGGCTTGTTGACGTTGTAAACTCGGTGCAGAAATCTCCATACCGAGAATGATATCACGAACTTCGGAACTCGTCAAACTGGAAGTATTGACATTGTTCTTCTTTCCGTAATCGTTAAGGATAAGATCACGCAAGCTGGTTTCAACGGTGACCCAGGCTTCGTCAGTGAGAGACGGCCAGATGTGATGCTCTTGAGTTATAACAGTCTTATCCGGTCGAAGAAGTAATTTCGTCTTGTCTTGGTTGACATGAAGCGCACGCAGGATGAGGATCAGACGCGAGAAAGCTGTATAGGATGAGATGGACTTCAACCAATCATCGTACAAGTTGAAAAGCACCATCTGTGGTTCGGTAGCAGCAAGAATCATATCTCCTAGTTTTTCAATCTTCATCGCGGCCTGGAACGGAAGCTGTAGCTCGGAAGCACGAATGGAAATGTTGGGAAAGTCGAGCAAATGGACTTCGAGGGGATCTAGGAGACCCTTCCTGGTAACGATGAGCTGCTTCGGTTGATCTTCGACGGGCAAGGAACGAATAAGAGCTGCTACTTCTTCTGCTGTCTTCCATTTAGCGAGCTGCCCAAGACGCTTCTGACCGGCCCAAACCGCTGTCACGATAATCTTCAAGAACAATTGTCCGGATCGCGGGTTGAAGATGAAAATAGCGCCGTTGATTGGCTTGGTTGTCAAGTTGCCTTCAAACGTCTTGTGGATAGTGACACGGTAGGTATTCGAGTCATCGATGAACAGTTGGATCTGATTGCTGAATAACTCAGCGTAGTTTTGAGAGTTCAAAAAGTCTTGGTTCGATTCCGATGCATACAATTGAAGACCTTTCCTGATACGCTCACGCAAGACGTACAAAGAAGGGTTGGCTTTCATGATCTTTGCCATGGCTTGTTGCATGAGCTGTTTCATACCAGGGAACCAGTTGCCGTACGCATCATACAGATTGTAAGCGAGATCAATGGCAATCATACAACCGGTGGGCGCAGGATAAATGGAGAGAGAGTCGGTTGTGTAATCTAAGAACTTGGCTCTGACGTAACGGGAGATGTCGTGACTGTCATAATCTCCATAACGCAGCTGAACATCAACCCAGAACTTGTTGGCCGTGGTTTCATAGTTGTCTTTTGTATCATGGAGCAGGGAGGGCCTGGAAACCTGCCATTTGTTGGATGCGAAGAGCAAAATATCTGCCGCGGAGCTGTTCATCTTGTAAGATTTTCGAGGATGGATGGTTTCCTTTTGTACGGTCTCGATGCCTAATGCTTCCATCTCTTGGTCCAGAACCTGGCACAAATCGAATGTAGTAGACTCGTGAATCTTCTGCCACAGATGGGCTCTAAAAATTTGAATCAATGAAATCTTGAGGGTTGGAATCTTGCCGTGCAAAAAGATACCTGTCAAGTCGAGCTGGACGACGAAACCGACGTAGACATTGGCACGATTAATGGTTGGACTCCACCACAAAGTGAAACGACGGTTAGGAATTTGATTCAAACCGGATCTCTGGGCGTTGGTCAGCTTTTTGAATTTCATGGATTCTTCGAAACCAGATGCTCGTTCCCAGAAGAGACCTTCCCAGGATGGGAACGCGGTGGCTTTGAATAGTGTGTGTTCCAGGATGGTTTCAACACCACCAAGTGCTTGGATAACGTCTGTTCTGTAGGCATTCAAGTTCCAGAGTTTACCGTCGTGTCTGCCAGATGTCCACCAGAAAGGTGCAGAGCGCATCATTTGATATTGCTTGAAGATCATTCTTACACGCCAGCCCTTGTCAAAAGCCAGCGTGCTTCGATCTTTCTGGAACAGAGTATTAATACGAGGAATACCTCTATCCCAGGAGTCCTCAAGATCCTCAAGTGTCAATCTGCGACCTGCGTTATTCGCCTCAGCTCTCTTCATGGCATACTCGCTCCAAACTCTCTGCGAATCGATGAACTCCGTCTCCCAAGGAGATAGATAACGGAAGATGTTTGGAATGAGGGTATCTTCGTCGTGCGTCATACCGGCGCGGAAGTGGCTGATACCGGTATCCGTTTGTTTCGACCAACGACGGTCGCTTGTCGGAATAAGAATGTGAGATCCAGAAATCATACCCAATCCACCGAGTTCCTTCGGCGTGTAGAAAACGGCTGGAGGGAAACGAGAAGGCATCTTGGAGTTCAACCCAATTTTAACACGAGTTTGAATCTTGTTCTCACACTTGACGATTGTGTCGAGAAGCTCTGTCGTTGAGATGGCTGCTTCACGATAATATGTGAACAAAGCGATCAAACTAGTGTTCCATTTGTTGGCGATCTTGGTGAAAGTCGTAGATCCAGAGGACATGAGAATTTGGCGGATTCTATTGTTGAATTTGGTGACGTCTTCTTCAGTAACTCGTAAGAATGCGTGGGCAGTTCGCTCTTTCGAAGAATTGTTGACAAGCGACCACACGCTGTCTTTGACGGGGAATTCGTTGTTTTGGTTCCTACAAATTGGCAATATTCTAACCTCGAAGCCGCACATGGAGAAGAGGAGATTCGGGTTGTCTCTGCTGTAAACACTGGCAAAGGTTTCGTCCCATTCGATAGTCGTAATGCTGCGTGGTAGTCTATTCGCCAACAACCACCAAGTTGCCTTACCCAAGTTGACATCGTGTCGCATCAAACGCATGCGAGAGTCGCGAGGCCAGCATTTCTTGTTCTTGTATCCAATGACGTTCTCGAAGTTTGGATCTGGCTGCTCTGTGAGGAAGCGCTGAATAAGATCTCTAGCTTCATCAGCTGAAAACCTAAACAAGATGTGAATCTTGTCAATGTATCTGCTGTAAAGTCGAATTGGGTGAGCGGTTTCGGTAGTAGCGTCTTTGAACTGAAGAAATTCGTTTGGCATTCCTGGTGGGCCTGCGATTTCTGTAGCGCGCTCTAATCCGAGAAGTAACAGATCGATGATCAAACCATAGTACTGGAAAACAAAGGCGGAGAATTGAAGACCACGAATCAACCCATATGTGTTGGTGTGGTTCATGTCTTTATAATTCAGAGAGACATTGTTCTTCGCGGAGATATAGTCTGCCAGATTGTGATCCATAATGAGACGCAATAGACGATTGAGAAGAGTAAGGTCGATCTTCTCCGCAACATTGGAAAGTTGAGTTTCGAGTAGCACATTGCACTCGCCTTCCTTGGTTTCCCAAACATCTTGCAAATTGTTAATGCCTTGTGTCCATTTGTAGACTAGGAGAGGAGGAACTTCGCTATCGGATGGCTTGATCCAGTTGGGGAACAGGTGACGTTGCTCGGCTTGGTACCACAAATACTGGTCAAGATAAGCATCTGTGATCTTCTCGATAGGTTCAACATCATAGACAGGATTGATATCAGAATAGTTATCGTTCATGTCAATCCCGACTTCCTTGAATGCTCTCTGAGTCAACAAGAACCTCTTGATTCTTGCTAATGTGGTACCAGGCGAGTCATAGGCTTGTTCGATAAGAGCGAGCTCCTCACGTTGACTCTGGTTCAATCTTCCTTTCACGGAATATGCCTCTCGCAATCTCTCTAGCGCAAGGATGAGGATCTTGGTGTCGTGCTTGTAGGAAACCGATGGGAATGGAATCGGTGAGAATTTTCGCGACTCTAACCAGTGAACGGTGGATGTATAAATGGCGACACCCTCCTCTGAAGACACATAAGGTCCATCCTTGAGGTAGTTGTGCTGGCGTTCTTGCTCTGATTTGAGCCAGAGACGAGTGAGACGGCCAAGATTCTTCTTTGCAACCGTTTTGTCGACAGTTGCGCCTCGACGAATACGCTCGCGATTGTAATGAGCGACGCTAACCCACCAATCGGCCTTGGCCTTCACGTAACGCAAGATGACGTTTTCGATAGGTGCAGGTAGACCCGGCACTTTCCAAGGAATGTTTGACTTCCAACATCTCCAAGCTTCAGACAAGTGGGCCAGAACAACGTTGACCTTGTTTTGCTTGATACCTTCTGGCATCATGTCGGTAAGATCGGCCATAACACTGGCTCGGAGTTCCAAGTCGAAATGCGACTCGACACGTTGTTTGGTAACTGTCTTTGCCACACCTTTTGAGTGTCTTCCTTCGAATTGACGAGCGAGCAAGTTTCCAAGCCATCGCTCTAGCAGAGGTATGATGCCTCGGAGGAAGAATAGCCAAACACGCCACGCTGGAGCCCAAAAGCCACACCCGGGACCCTTTCCGACAGGGCCTCCATTGAAACGATAGTAGATCAGATGCTTTAAATCCTTACAGGCACGAATTTGCCTCATCAGCTTGTACTTGTAACGGTACATACCAGTGAGCTGGCCAACATGGTTGAAGGCATATAGAATACCATCAGCGAGCTGGAAAGCATCGATGTTTCCCAAACGATACTGAACTTGGGCGTCAACGATGAGTTTGGTGAGACGAAGAATTTCTCGCATCAGATGGAAGGCATTGCCGAAGCGGGACTTCTTTCGCTCTTTGGTCGTCAAGGTCTTGACTGGCTTCAAGTTGAAATTGTAATCCAAGTGCAGATATGTAAGATTCTTGCGGTGAATGAGAAGTTGTAAGGCGTTGAAACCTTGTCGAACAACTTGCAGACCAGCCTCCACCCAGTCGATAGTTGTGCTTTGGAAAAATTTGGTCCCCCTCAAACTCCGAAGAAGGTTCTGCTTGTTCTGACTCTTAGGCGGTCGGAAATGAAGTTCGTTGAGGACGTAGCCTTTGAGTAACTTTTGATAAGATACTCTTACTTTGACTGGTTGGCCAGCAGGAACGTGTTCTAGATACCAATTCTTCACCAAGGGGATATCTTGAGCTCGTACCATGCGTCCGCTACGCTTGTTGAAAGGGAATGGTGCCCACCAGAGCTGGATGGCGCTAGCGGTGTTGTCCGTATAAAGCTCCTCCTCCTCCATGAACGGCTGTACTTCTTCAGGGAGTTCGAAATCGTCCTCATCGGCACCATAACCCAAGATATCGTCTTCAATGCTCGTAGCGGCATTAGCCGCGCGGACTTCTCGACTGCTAATCGGGGCGATAACTGGATCGAAGTAGAAGGCCGGAAGGTCAGGGTCTTCGGCGCGAACATAGCAGACTTGCGGGTCGTGATAGGTAGATATGCAAACTGATCGTGGGAGAGAGTTGTAGAGATATGGAAATGCGACCTTGTACTCCGTTCTGATTGGAGCACGGAAAATGATACGTTCAATAGCGTTGAACTCTCCAAAGTCTTCGTTAGTATCAATGTCTTTGAATAGAGGTTCAAACCTCGGGCCACCAGGAATGGCTACGTTGAGAGCTTTTGCCGTGAAGAATGATTCCCTATCGAAAAGATAGAAGTAGTTGTGGTCGTTCACATCACTCAGCAGTTGGTGTGATAATCGGTACAAGTTGGCCATCTGGGGCAGGTTGAGATTCCAGTTCTTGTAGCTAGGACCGTTGACATGTGGCGTGTCAACGAGCGGGCGATGGTCGTAAAACCATTCGTATACGTGCTCGTCCTCGGCTTCGTCAAGATCCATTTGGATAGGTTCGAGAGGCTCAACATCTTCGATGTTTTCGCTGTAAGACAGCGGCGGCTCTTCGTCGTCGAATACAGGGAATCTCATACGCTTGAAATGTCGTCGATCTGCCTTCTCGCGTCTCATAACGGTCCACATTGTCGCCCATTGTGCTTCGAAGACTGGGGGTATGACTCGAGGTACTTCGTTAACTAGGGTGAGACAACCATTGACGTGATACAGGACTCTGACTTCGCGCTGGGACTCCCATGGCATCGGCATGTTCTCGAGTAGTTTAAGAACGGCATGAGGCTATATAAAAAAACGCAATTGCTCAAGTTAGTCGCGTCTATACTGGGTCGTACGCCTTTTGACAGAGAAGCCATCCTCGAGAGGGTCTGTTTAGCGTACACAACTTCCTCACAACCTCGTAAGGGGTAGGAACGGGGGAGACTTACCATGTACTTCAAACTACCAAGATACGCCCGCTTGTCAGCTGAGAATTTCTTCTGGCTGACATCTCCAATGTCTTTGACAATCTTTCGTAAATGTTCCGGAGGCATATCGCTTTTTTGGGTCTGAATAGAAGCAATCATTAGCCCGGAGCTCCCATCGACAGGACGGAGTCTATTACTCACTTCAACAAAGCCACCCTTCCTCTTCTCTCCAAAGCGACTCTTCTGAGTCCTCAACCACTCCTTCTTCTTCTGCTCCAGCTTCACCGCCTGCGGATCAGCAGGAAGACGGAAACCTGGAGGTGGTGGAGCTGTAAGTGGGACACTTGGTCCCGGAGGTGCTCCTGCCATCATCGGACCAGACCATCCTGGAGGCGGTGGAGGTGGTAAGCCCGCCATCTTGGAGCTGTATTGTCAAAGAGCTCAGGTCTCGTGTTAGCAAAGAGCGATGTGAATCGAACAGTTCTAGATACGCGATTTGAGCGTCAAAAGTAGCTTCTTACGTTGGTTACAAAGGTTGATTTCAGAAATTGGACACAGATGCGATGGATTTGCCGTCCGAGTCGCGTCGATATCCAATTGCTTGATGGTTGTGGAGAGAGGTGATGAGGATGAAGATGAAGTTGATGGGAGGCGATGATGGAGATGTCGTCGGGTCGCCATGCGCTATGAGTCCGCAGCCAAAAAAAGTTTGGATTGTCAAACCTGCTGGCTTGGCAATGATCTCAACACCTCGTGTTGAGAGTTTGTCAATGTGTTGTAGATGATGTTCAATTTGCCAAAGAAGGAAAGTTTGCCACATAGGGTTTTGAGCCCTGGCGAACAACACGAGCTTGTTGCGGCGCTAACGAAAAAGATTTCGATGCTTGCTCCAATACACCCAGCAAGACAGACGACGACCATCTCGAACTTCGACATCCCCATCTAACCGACAGCCCATCTATTCCGCCGACTTCCTCCTATATCAATCACAATGTCTTCCTCCAGAGTCACCTACGTACGTACCAACTGCGCCGTTACTTTGATCTTCCCACTCGACGTTACTAACACTCTTTTTCTATGAACAGAGACGGAGAAATCCGTAAGTTCTATCCTTTACCACGATGGCGATACACATTCCTACGATGCCTTTCGACAAATAAAGTTTAGGATCAAGATGGACGATTTCTGACGACGAATTGATGGAAATAGGTACAACACTCGAAGCAACCGAATCCGTGTCATCAAGACCCCAGGCGGTGTGCTCAGAGCTCTACACATCAAGAAGAGAGGGTCGGCACCAAAGTGCGGTGACTGCAAGTCCAAGTTGGCTGGTGTAAGTTCATTTATCACAAGATTGGGAATGCTGGAGGTTCAGGGTTCGAAGTGGCAGCGGTTGTATTTTCTATAGCAGGTGGAAATGAGGAACTTGTTCGACCACGAGCTATAAACTTCGGCGACACGAACGGCATTTTCATCTCGACAACGGCAGGCAAATTCGATACTTGGATGGTGATTTTGGTGGAATCAAAGATGGAAGTAGTGGACAAGATTGATGGAAATGATTAGATTGATGGAACGCTGCTTCTTCGAACCCGGCCAGGCATTTTGAGAAACTCGAAACCAGTCTCTAACAGCACATATCTGGATATTATAGGTCCCAGCTCTGCGACCACGAGAATACTCTCAAATCTCAAAGCCAAACAAGAACGTCTCGAGAGCGTACGGTGGTTCTCGCTGCGGTAACTGCGTCCAGGACCGTATCGTCCGTGCTTTCCTGATTGAAGAGCAGAAGATTGTCAAGAAGGTCAGCATTGCTATTACCACCCTTCCCAAGCTTGTTCAGGATACTGATATCTATTCGGTGGCATAGGTCCTCAAGGAAGCCGCTTCCAAGAAGAAATAAATGTAGCGGTTCCTGTTGTTTTAATTTTTCCCTTTTTGTATCTATCTTTACGCACATTCTTCTTCGGCACAGGCTATTAATGATCTCGTCTTTTTCCCATGGGCTGGTGTTCATTCTTGTTCTGTATAACTTATGCATCTTCTTCCTACCGACAATACCTCTATGCCTTTCCCATCATTCTACATATACTTATTTCTCAGCTGCGGACCTTTCGACGCGTGGAGAATGCCCGAAAGACCGGAATGGGGGGACACTTAGATATCTGTTGATACTCAAGTAGTAATTCAAGCTTTATATCAACATTCTCAAGACAAAGACAGTCTCGTAGTACTATCTCGTAACCGCAACGAAGCTTGAGCTCTCTCCTTTGCATCCAGCTAGTTCTCTTTACACTACCAATGTCCAAATGCCTTCCATCTACCGCCTCTGAATGCCGAATGCCGTGACACCGTGCTTATAAGAAGTGGGTCCATTCTTCGCGAGTGTGATAGCTATACCGCGTTGAGCCGCCAAAAACGAAAAAATCCATCACGTCCATCCAGCACCAATAGCTCCCTCGCAGCTCCGGCTTCCGATTTCGATGGTGTCAACATGTTTCGAAGGTTGACTCGTCACAGCGATGACTTCTTGTTTACCTTGCCTTGTCTGAGAGATTTGTCGCATACCGCAAGAATATTCGCGTGTCCCATAGCTTCGTCACTGCTACTTCCTACCCTCATCACCCATGATACGGCGATATCGATAAGCCATATTTTGCATACAGGTCGCTAAATTCCCACGCCATAGCCACTACGTGCCGATTTCGCAGCTGCAAGCATCGCGACCGCACGCGACGCAAACTTCTCTCGCGACAAACCGTGTCTGCAGATGGCTCCGACACCGATAGCTGCCTGGGAGCCCTTCCCTATCCAAAACCCGTCCAGCCCGCCGTTATACATCCAGCGACACTTCACCGAGACATCGTACACAGTCTACCTGACGGATCTAAGCTCGATCTGGGCGGAATCACTAGAGAAAGGGTCGATATGCGATCGCGCCGAGGACCGCAACTGCTCCATAGACCCTTCAACCGATGACTCCCAGCTCAAGATACTCTTGGAGAAGCTATCCTCAGGCATAACAGGCCTCAACCCTGCCGCCACGGTCGATCTCGAGGTTCGAGGCGAAACTCTAAACATCAATACCAAGGAGAAGCTGCAAGCACCGCTGCAGCCACTGGAATGGCGATTTCGGCTAAAGCTTCAAACCGGAACTCAATTCACGAAATACTTTTCACTACCGTTACTATATTACGGATCGCTACTGTCGCGGCAGGCGAGCAGTCTACTTGCTGTGATCGAGGAGAAAGATGTAGCCATAGCACGGCTGCTCGACAAGTTTGAGGAATATAAAATTGATATCAGCAGCGCGTTTCCAGGGTATAAGAAGGGACGGACACTCACGGGGAGGGCAAAGGGTATCAAAGAGTTCGACAAGGAGGAATGGAACCGAGAGCTTCTCTCTGCTGAAGTTGATACAAAAGATTCGAAAGAATTGGTGAAAGCAACGTTCAAGCATCTCCTTAGGAAGGATGGAAAGCTCGCAGTTGCATTACCAAAGCCCTCCGAAGCACAATGGTGGACGAAAGTCACCGGAAAGGTTACAGTCAAAGGCGAACCTGAGGTTGAGGCGACACCACACACGACACCTAGAAAGCCTCCGAAGCCTGTTCGACTTAACACTGACTCCGACGATGATTTTGAAGCCCTTCGCTCATCACCTGTACGGGCTAGAATAGCTGAATCAACAGCTCCTGTGAAGACCGAGCTGGCTCCTCGACCAGGCGCCGATGACGATACAGTAAGTATCTATCATTTCTACCACTTCGCCTACTCTTTGACCTAATTCATTGCATAGACCGACGATGAAGTCGACCTCGATGTCGCACCAAAATCCCAAAGCTCGCGAGCGGGTACCGGCGGGTCATCACAGCCGACGCCACCTCCAGCTCGAAAGCTCACATCGCCTCGACGCTCAGCGGCGCTTAGTGCTTCACCAAAACCCGTCAAGAAGGAGTCAGAAGGAGAGAAGAAACAATTCCTCGACAACTGGAATAATCACTTTGACTTGGTTACACCCTTGATGGACGAAACCACCAGTGACTCTGACGACGCCGAGCCTTCTCATAAACCGGCAGCGAAAGCCAGCGGTATCAAGAAGACAATTGGTGGGAAGAAGAAGCAGGAAGAGCCTGCAAAACCCAAAAAGGCGGATTCAGACGAGGAAATGACTGTTCCAGCGCCGGAGCCCGAGGCAGTACCGGAGCCTCCCAAGCGGGTGGGCAAGATCAAGGGAACAATCGGAGGCAGGAAACCCGGAGGAGAGGCCCTGAAGCGCAAGGAACCGGAACCGGATACCGATGTAAGATATCAAATCTTTCTTTTCTTTCAGACTAAATTAGGCCGCATTAGAATCGATGTGGCACGATGTGGCATATACCGAAATACAGCCTCCACTATTCCGATCAAGTGACATACGTGAGCGAAAATATCAACATGGACGCCATGTACTAACAATTTTCCTTTCTCAACTTCCACCAGGAGGAAATGGCCGAACCGGAGCAGGAAGCACCAAAGCCTCCACCTGTACGAAGCCCCTTCTATCTCCGCATGTTACTCATTTTTCGTACTGTATTTTCATTGTCATTCCTTTTTTCAACCCCCTCATTTTCAGGAAGAGCTCCTTTCGCGTTTCGCGGAGAAAGCCATATCATCCTCCCATTGATGCTAATCCTCTTGCTCATCCGCAAAAGCCCTGTGGGGACCTCATTCAACTCGAGCAGACGCTAATAAAATGCAAATGCAATATAACCAGCAGAAAAAGAAAGAAAAGACAAAATCGCCACCGATAGAGGGCATGGATGAGGACGCGGCTCAGAAGAGACGGGAGGAGTTGCAGAAGCAACTTGCCACAAAAGCGGCAGGGAGGAAGAAGGGCCGAAAGTTTTAAGCGGCCTGCGAGGGAGGCAATTGCCATGTCAACTAGCCCTTTATCAGCTAACGTGGCAAAAATTTGCATCTGAAGCATCTTAGCCTTGCCTATAAGTCGGCGAGATAAGTACAGGAATGGCGGGGCCATGGAAGGGGTGTGTGCGTTCGTGCGCGTGTGGCCGTGCGTGAGAAAGTGAAGATCGACCCGACATTTCCCACCATGAATGGCCATTGTCCTATTCATTCAGTGGGCCAGAAGCCTCAAGCACTTCTAGCCATGCAATTCAACTAGTGCCTCAGCACTGCCTGAATCCATAGCATATGCGTACTCAGGATATAGCCCGGACGCAAGTTTGATGCCTGATCCTTGATCTGTATGATACTTTCCTGTGTACAATATATTCTCAACGCCTCAATACTATTTGATATCATTACAGAAGAAGAAACTTTAGTTGCCTGAAATTAGCACAAGGGATGAATGGAAGACTCCGTTCATACTTCAATTGTCAGAAGACTGAGCTGAAGGGGCCAGGGGGGTGGGGGGTAGGGAGGAGTAGTGCGCCTGACGGAGCGTGCAGAGTTCTAGCCGGCTGTCCCGTCAGTAATTCAACGGCGCTCACACTCTTGAGACATGCATATACACAGCAAATTTTTCACAATAGATTGGCCTCGAATCCACAATAGTTATACCCGCTCTGCGAATCATTTCATATCTTGAGTGTCACGGATATCCTTGCTCCACATTCCATATGCACCTCTGAGGCGATTGACACCCGCATGCGTGATCCATTTTAACGGGGATCCCTTTGGTGATCATGGCGAGACTAGACTAGCTTCTCACCCAAAAGCATCGGGACATCCATTGCAAAAACCTGAAAAAGATCTGCCTTACACGCGGTATGTCATGCATCTCTATTGTTCAAACTCTGACAATAAGAATGAAAAATTTTCACTTTTGTTATTTTGTTCCAAACTGGGGTTTGGCCAATTGGGGGGTTAGCGCTGGTATATCGCGATGTATATATGTGGCATGGTTTAAGCAAGCAAGCAGAGTTAATGCAAGCAAGCAAACCCCTAGATGTTAATTGCATTTACACGATTGGCCGGCGGCTAGCTTACAAACCAGGAAAATCGTCTCGACTGAAGGTGAAATTTGTATTCTTTCATTTCCTTGTTTATTTTTCTAAATGTAAGGAAATTTTAGGGTCTTGCATATTTGATACCAAGAAAAATATCGAGTTAAGGAACCTGTACCCAGGTTTTCTCGGTGTGCTCCCTGCGTTGCTTTACAAAATACCACACGTGCAACGTACTGACTGTGCCGGCCGCCAACGTTGACGAGTGATGAGACATTCAAAACAAGGAATCATGATATGGGTACTCCGATGGCACGCATACTAGTATACTAAAGAAAGATCAAGCTCAAGGCACCCGTCACACATCTTGCGTGAGTGGTAGCACGGCTGCACATCGCGACCCTCATACACGTCCAAAATGCAACGTTTCATAGAAATGTCGCGAACTTTTTGTGTTGCACGCACTTGACCCGCCGAAGGCTACTCTAGCTATACTGGGATATCCACATATGTATTCATTCAGCCGCTCACCGTAGGGCTATTTGCTAGCAAGCCGAAGTATATCGTCTTAGATTCTTTTGTCATATTTTGACTGGTGCCTACCGTTCCGTCTATAGTTCGGTATCGTGAAGAGTAGGGACCTCGCATGTAAATAGTCCTAGTCCCGACATTTTGTAAATAATCTGTGTCTAAATCTGAGGCCGTAATAATTGCAGCCGTTATTAGACTATTTTCGAGAGAAATTTAACGTGAATATCTTTCATTTCCGGTTTGAATAGCCGGCTCTACTAACACCGGTGCACCGTTGGCTGATTGACCATCAAAGAATACCAAGCACCAGACCTTGTTACCCAAATGACCAGCGACGCGTTTCCCTGTTGCCTTAAAGCGAAACCGACAAGATTAATCTAATATTGATATACCCAAATCCTGTACCGCGTGCACGCGTTCGTTCGGTTCCGAATAAACTAATATCAGTTCAAGCCTAATCAATAATATCAACGATGCAGGCGAATGATATACATGCCCACACACACGAATGTCAAATTGTCAAATTGCGTGCAATATATCCGTGGTTATAACGTGATAATAGCTCTTCTTGATATAAGCTCTTCATAAATTCAGTAAACACTCGAGCAGGCGGAATCATGGTACAATTCATAGGGAATATACAAGCTTGCTATAATCATCATATAACTGTGGATCAAAGTATATGAAACTGGGACTGATAGTCTTTCTGGGATCAAGGTTACAAAACAGAACAGGAGATAATCTTAGCCTCTAGAGCTCTCTGAGCTTATCAATTCGGTAATGGTAACGGTATAATACAGTCATCTTAACGTCATAATATAGCCTACTCCGTGATTGATCTACGAGTTACACATAAACGGGTCTCGAAAATCTTGTTATTTCACAGACTGGGAATATCCTCTACCGATGGATACGTCGAGAAGACACAGTCTACGGAGATAAACGCCACCGATTCCGTATTCCCATCTGAAGAGTGAGGATCCTAAATCACCTTAGACAATACAGAGCTGCAAAAGCGGCTCAGCAACTTGGCCGCAGCGCAGGGCATGCGTAAATTTTCAATACTGGATCCATGTTCAAGTTGAATGAGACTCTCTTTACCTGCATAGGGGCTACTATTACACACCATCAAGCCGTCTGCAGGATTTTCAGTAATTAAACGTAACATCATCTGACCTTATGACGTGGAGTGGCCTGCTCATGGTATATCGAAGAACTCCATTTGATCTGCGGCAATGATGTATTTAGTGTCCTCCTTAAGTCACACTCGGCCGGCAAGCCCCATATTTTCAATTCCCGTGTAGTTTCAATAGGGGCCGAACAGCTTGAGTGTTTCAAGTGTCAAATCATGATCCAACGTTCTTCGTGACGGTATTGATAGCATGGCGGCTAGATGCATATAGTCGCATGTACCTTGGTATCAACCGCATCACGCAGCAAAGGTATTGATAAGCAGACGACTTAGCGGCTGTGCCGACTGACATAACGATATCCTCGGTCTCGGAAAAGGGGTATACGTCTGTTTCGTTTCAATGTGCACGTCAAGATGATGGCAACGTTGGAGGCGAAGTTTGCTTGTCGGCATAGAGAGCTAGCTGTGATGTCGATGGCTCCCACACCAAATGACCGAAAGAGGTAGATGAGAGATTGCTTTAGGTATCGCATTCAAATTAGGAACTTTTGAAAAATAATCTGGCCAATCAAAAAATTCGCAGTTATTTTGCACGACAGGACGCAAACGTTCGAAAGTAGGCTCTAAAAAGCCTGCATTGCACGTGTATGGATCCATGAAAAGCAAAGCTTAGCCAGTCAACTATAACCCATAAAGGGCCTAAATAACGTGCCTCTGATACACGTCCGCAATATAAAGTATGATCGAAATAGGGTTAAGTTATTCTGCGCTCCACTTTGCGACATGCATTTAAGCGTCTCTCGCGTGGCATCTTTAAAAAAATGTACCGATACAAATTGTAATTTGAATACCGTGGATGGCGATCCAATTTCAACTTCCGGGAGTGGAGATCGAGATACTCCCAGAGCTTCAGGGCCGCATGTCCAGGAACTCTGGCCGCATGTTGCGGCCCAGGAAATAACCTGTTGATGCCCTAAATGTCAAGGGGGGTCGATATATCTGCAAGCCTTCATGCAGGAACCCATCTCTCGAGGACCAAGTACCGTTGCAAGAGCCAGTAATTCCAACCCCACAATTACATTTACGAACGTGCACACAATACAACCTGTAACAAAGCCGTGGCTCACTTTCCTTTCTAGGGTAAGTCAGAGGTAGTGACCTGCGTAAATTATTCATTTCTTGGCTGTATAAGACTCTCTTAGAGCAAACACTGGCGTCTGTCATGTCACATTTTGCTTTTGATGCCAGGAACAACCGCTGTGTTTGCTCTAACTTGTGTATGCGCCGAAACAGTATTACATCCAATATAACGAGACTCGGTTGTTTAACTGAAAAATATGGTGTGGCGGACTCGATGAACCACCCCCTCCAACGTGAAAAAAACGTGGTTTTTCAAGCGGGTCCATCGGTAGGGATTCCTTGGTCTTGAACTCGTACATCTCATGCAAGGGAATTCAACGAGAGCGAATCGACGACCTCTTATCGACAATTTGTATTGATGCATTATTGCAAGAGGATGGGGGCTGCAGATTCGTCGGGCCACATGGCGGTCGAATCGGATCCCGGGCTATCCCCACCTCGTGTGTTTTGAAGAAGAAGATATTTACCACGTGGTCCCCGGCCCATCTTTGACTTGAAGCAGACCCACGTCGATGTTTAAACCGTAGTTACACCTTAGCTACAAATTCGCAATTTCAGCTTTGGCCCATGTGTGGCTTCCCATGTTCTACCCATGTAATGGCGCCAGCATGGCTGCCAAAGCTTAGCCAAATAGGGAGTCCAGACCATGTGCGGGGCTTTGAAGATCAGAGATTAACCTGTATCGGAGTTCTTCTTTGCCATTAATTACGACTTTGAGATAATAATAACATTCTCCGCACAAGTATCCCACGTTGGAATTTCCCGCTGTTTTAGGTAATAGCAATTATGCCGCACATCTGTGTCGAACCAGAATATAGATGCATACAACGACAACGAATAAAAAAGCAGAATTTGATTTGAACTCTCCCTTGTGAAAATGAGCTTTCTTCGGTTAATCGTCGCATGGCTCGTCGCATGGCTCAAATTCCTTTTTCTCATTCAGGTACATCCACGAGCGGTGCCCGGTTGAGAGACTTTCTTCGGCGTGCCACCCCAGCCTTCAAACTTGGGATTCGAAATGTGCATGCTGCATCGGGTTCTCATTCAGTCTGATCCGAAAGAAAACCACTGGATGACAATTTTCAAAAGTCATGTCGGTGTGGTGCTCTCGCGTGGGAATTTCGCGTGGGCATGGCATGAGAGTGGATCGTGCATGGTAGCATGGCAAGTCTACCCCGCAGTATATCGTCGTATACATGATATGGAACGTGAGTTGCAGAAAACTCTAGGCAACTCACATTCACATTTTCACATTGCATTCCAGAAAGTAAGTACCGGAGTACTTGACAGACGGGACCCGCTGGCCACGTTATCGTTCGGACTCACTCGCTCCTACGAGACTTGGTCTCAGCCTTTCCTGTTCGCTTCTGTCTGTCAGCGTGCCAGGCTAAAATGGCCATGAGGGAGATAGGTGTGGATCCCATATGCAAGATGGGCGCTTATAGTGTTTGCTCTATCAAATGTGGGATTATTACCACGTTTGATTTTGTGTTGGGGATGTCGTCTCAGTTCGCTGATTGGCCTGTGCGACTTGCCGAAAAGAGCACAGACCGCCAAGCTTGCAAACGTTGATCATGCAGCCTGGCAACCACCGTGGAGCCTTGACAGATAAGTCCAAATCGCAGTGCTGGTGGGCAGCTGGTTTGGAGGGATCTCGGACTTGGCGGGGAAATTCTCATCCTCAGATAAAGAGCTTCAGCCTTGTAACATATCTTGAAGCCGAGCGCCTGGCGAATCGAGGATATAAGGATGCAAGTTTGATCGTCGAACTTCCTCAAGTACTTAATTAAAATATTTCTAAATTTGCATGGAAAGCCTGAGTATTATGAATTATGGAAAAAGGCAGCAGGCTACAGGGTATCAGGGTGAAGAATACCTTGGTTCGAAATACGAGGTGGGAAATGCCCTCCAGAGAGTCGTTTTTTACATGCACAATAGTTCAAATTTAGAACAGTGTCGACACGGATTCCCTCGACATCCGGAAGGCCTCGATCGATCTTCCAAAGGTGCAAGGTCGTCCGCCAATTTCGACCGACCTCCACCTTTTCAGAAAATGCCTCTCATGCATCCTCCCATCTGATGTCCACGTTTTTTATCATTCCCGCCCGCCACACCCTCACGAAAATCATAAAGACGTAATCCTTCCCGGTTGTTAGCTTCCAACCCTTCGAGAATATTTCCCCAACCAGCATAAGATGAAACTCTTCCTGCAAGGGGTTCGCTTTAGACTTGTTTGTTTGGGAACCTCGCTGATACGATGGATCAGATGATGGCGGTGGAATAGTCGTCTACAGAATTCATATTGGCTCGTCGACGGTCGATGGGGCTAGTCAAGAGATGTTTAAATATTGAACTTGACCTGAATAAGAAAGTCCTTAAGATCCGGCTCTACACGGAAATTAATACATTAGTTCAACGGTTAATGATCACCGAAGCCTCGTGGCTTTTGACAAGACAGGTGGAGTTCGGTATTTTTAGGATCGCGAGGCTTGTCGCGAACAGAATTGAAGCTACATTCTGAATATCGAGGACTAATGACGTATTGATGACAATAGCGTATTGGAAGATAGAGTGTTTCAGGATTTTCTAGAAGCTTGTCAGTGGCTTTCTAATTTCCGAAATTGCTTGTTATCGATAACCCAGCAGCGCTCAGGGAAACGAACCAGAGCACCGAGCACAAATGACAGTGTTTGCTCGTTAATCAAGCGAGATAGCATGTAATCCGGTTCCTGAATCACAGACCTCACCTCCCAAATTTATCATCTCGAGTATGCAGGTACCGTCGCAAGTAGAGGAGGGTCAGTGCGGAAGTTTTCAAAATCACAAATACGAAATTCAACTGGCTAGCTCGAGTTGGCGTCAATTAAACGGATAATAACTCCCAAGAACACTTGGAAGGGGGGAAAAAAAACGGCAAGAATAAGAAGAAGCCACCCTCTTAAGCCGTTGTTGATTGCTCTAAGCTGCCATGCGAAATTCGTCTCATGCACCTCAGAATATTTCGTGTAGAGTGCCCCACTCGGATTATTTTGCGATGCAGGCGATCGGCCACGTGCTTTCAAGCTTGAGGCACGAGTCTGAGGGAGCTAGTATGAGCACCTGGTAGACCCATCTATCGTCGATCCTTGCGTGGCCGGCCCCTCCGCGAATGATTATTCTATTTTGAGCATGAATAACGTGGTGTTCTTAATTCTTTTTCCAGATTGCCAAAGAAAAATGCTTTTTGACAATATACTCGAAACTAGACGTGCTGGTGGCTTTCCCTAGCGAGGCAGGCGTGATATGCATGCACTTAAGCCTGTAGTATGGCGACCGCGGGCCGTTAATGTGATCTCCACGCCGCATTGCGGGCTTCAAGGATTTAATGCGGGGGCTATTAATGGAACACTTTCAAGACAGGTAAAAACGTAATTCGATCCATGGATGTACTTACCATAAAGCGACCCATTCACTTTGAAGATCGAGGCGGACTTAAAGAAAATAATGCTTACCGTGTCTCTCGGATCTCCCTGAGATCTCTCCCGATTACCGTACTTTTCGCTTGAGATGCCCTTCGTCTATTCTATTACCAATGCAATGTCCAAAACTTCCCAACAATGCCGAAGTCCAAGAGGCCGATCTGCAGGAATAATTTTTCGCCCGATCTGGCCAGTTTTGTTGAGTCGATTGGCGAGTGGTCTATTGGCCTTCAGCACTCCTATTCACTGATTCGTTCGGGTTTCTTGGGATGCTGCAATGCATTTTCATGCATTCGATTCTGGGGCAAAGCCTGCAAAGTATGCTTCTTCCAATGCGTTTCACTCACATTGTTTGTCCTCTCAAAGCAACACACGGTCCTCTTCGCATAACGCGGAGGGAAACTTTGGCGACCAAAGCTCAGAACACAGGCTGACTCCGCCGTGCCAAGCTAACGACTCCACTAACCATCGCGCAATCTACTACATCTACATGTGTGAACTCTTGGACGGAGCTAACTGAGCTAAGCTAAAGGAAAACACTTCGTAGGATCTCGGGTGTGATGTGGCTCATTCGTATTTCCAATTATCGTCGCTAGCCATGAAATATCACTCAACTTGACTCAGTTTGAAGCTCTCAAGGGTTTTTGGGACAGTTAATGGATCGAGGCTAATGCTGATAACTAGTGCAATTTATTTTCATTCGCCTCGGCGCTAGGTCGAGGCATTCGACTGGTGCATTGGGTCCTTCACTTGGTGCTCATGCAACCTACGACGCATCGCATTGGAGACTCGAAATTGGGCTAGACTAAACCGATAACATTGCGCAGGCTTGGGTTGCAATCCGATTAGCTTCAAGTCGTTAGCTTTTTCGTCTGGTCTTTTAACAGCCTCCACCAACTCTGAAGATTTAATTTCGGGATTTCAGCTTTGATCTCGATTCGGATAATATATCCATTTGATTGAATCAAACTTGCCGACGCTAAAATCCAACTGTTAGACATCTTGTCCACATTCAGGTACCGTTTTCCTGATGAGTGCCTAGCGATCAAGCGAAAAGGAAATCAAAAATCAGAAAAGGGACCGACCGACACATATCCGCTAGTAACGCCATGTTATCATCATTGCAGAGTTATTCTTCACGGGGGTTTCTGTCTCTCGCTAGGTGTTTCCTTTTTGCTATTGTTTTTTCGGCTTATGCGAAAAAAAATCAAAACGAGCTCTTCTCAATAGCCGGCGCCATGCATACATATTTGACATATAATACGCATGACAATTGAACGAACGCTCTTTTTTGTTTTATTACGAACGGCGTGTGCCGAAGCTAGTCAACCTCTCTTCCCGATTTCCCTGATAGCGCAATTGTGGATACCTATATTCATCTGCGAGTAGTTCACTACACGCCATCTTCACCTAAGTAGAAAAGAAAAATTCTTCAGAGGATTTCGCGAGGGAGGCCCGGGCCCCACTTTCGACAACTCGTACCCAGCCCAACCAGCCCCACTTCAACTCACTTTGCGAGTTTGCCCTTATGAAACACCGCTCCCACTCTTTTTGTGAATATAATAATAAGTATTGGAAATTGAGAAGGGAAAAAAGAGCAACGGGGAAAATGGTACAAGTTTCTTGATGACTTCTAGAAGCCTCTCAACAGCTATATCTACCAATATGTGGCTGTCTGTGAGTGTACACACTCTGTAAATCTACTCGTCGAAAATAGAAGAAGTAAAAAAGTAGGATTCCTCGTGGCCTGAGACCCTTGCGTGGGGTGGAGACACATCGAAATCCGTAATGTACATGTAAAATGTAAATCAAATCTTTATGCTTCCTTTAAATATTTCTTTTTTATTTTTATTTTTTTTATTTTTTTTTAATCATTTTATGACAGGAAGAAAAAAGGAAAGAAAAATAACCTCCCACTACCGAAGACCTGCTTGCCTTCACGCCCACATGGCCTTTCCTCGACGCCCCAAAGGTTGTTCGCCAACGGGATCGTGTGGAACCAAACCAAACCGCGAAAAGGTATCTGCCGTCTACCAAAATTATCCAACCTACGTTTTCGCATTTGATAATTGTCGTAAGTTCATTTTTTTTTTTTTTTTTTTTT